>QKWP01000062.1:4666-35448 GCA_003550325.1 Gigaspora rosea
ACGACAATTGCTTTAAAAGTTTTAGCTCTATTTTTAAATTAAATATTATTTATACTATATTTAGAGATTAGTGAATATTTTAATTAATTCAATTAACAATACACATGCAGAATAATGCATATTAGTAAAATTTTATATAAATAGACATTGTTTGAAAAGTATTTTGCTTATTCTAAATATAGTAATAAAAGGTTAAAAGAATAATAGTTTGATAAGAGCTAATACATTTAAGCAAGTTCCTTTATTGCACATTGTTTTAATCTACTTCGAAGTGGTCAGGAGTTATTAAAGCTTATAATTTATTGGACCAACGATAAAAAGGTAATAATTTTACTTTTTTTCACTTCTAATAAATCCCTTACATATCAATTACTTTAGTACTTATAAATATATTGAAAACCCCGATTACATAAAAATCTAAGAATGCTTCTATATAACATTAGAATAATGCACAATACGCATGTTCGTGAAATATTATATAAATGGGCATTGTTTGATTTCAAGCAGATTAATTTATTTAAAAGTATTTAGATTATACTAAATATAGTAATAAAAGGTTATAGTTTGATAGGGGCTAATACATTTAAGGAAGTCGCATTGTTTTAATATCAAATTTACTTTGAAGTAATCAGGAGTTATTAAAAACATTAAACGAGAATAGCGAAATTTTTCTAATGTATTTAATATATTATTAAATAACTTTAAATTATATAAAAATGAGTTGAATTTTATTTATACAAAAATAATACCATATGGTATTATTTTTGTATTATCTATAACAATACTGGTTTAACGTAAATTATAAATCATAATACTGAAAGTTACATAAGTAATATATAAAAAATTGATTGCTTTAAATAAAGTGAATATATTTAAATTCATTTGTAGTTAATAAGAAATAATTAAAGAACTTGATATATGCGAAATAATTTGAATACATTAGAACTATCTTGAAAATAAATATTACGTAATATATTTCGATATATTTCGAAATATCAAATTTTCATAATATTACAGAAAGTAATTTCGAAATATTTCGAAATATTTCGAACCACTTTCAAAATATTTTAGGACAAGAAAACCAAGCTGGATCAGTAGATCAAATTCTGTACTACAAGATCAGATTAGATCTTTTGTATTTATTTTTTAATTTTTTTATTTTATTTTTATTTCAGCACTTTACAAGAAAAACAAAAACTTTCGAAACCTTGCGCATGCCAACTACAACTTCTGAAACGTTCAAGAACACACAACTGATTTCCCCAGCAATTTCTAAATTTTCGGGAACACTTCTTTAGAGAAATGGGCACAAGTTTTCGCAAGTATCGCAAGTTTTTTGCAAAAGAAATTATCCAAGTAGCGATTTATCCCGATGAGAATCAGTTAAAGTCTGCTGTAGATAAATAGGTGCAGACAAATTATAAAGATCATGTAAGTTTTTGCAAGTTCTTGCAAGGTTTCGCTTTATTTATTTTTTCGTTTCATGTTTTTTGTTTTTGTTTTTTTTTGGTTTATTTTTAAAATTTTTTTTATTAATTTATTTTATTTCGGCACTTTGCGAGAACAGAACCCTTACTTTCTGGCACTTTGCAAGAAAACCAACCCAGACTTTTTTGGCACTTCGCGACTTTTTTGGCATTTTGCAAGAACCTTTCGCAATTTCTGAATTTGCAAGAACGCGAACTCTTCAGAGAAATGAAGATATTTTTATTTTACTTTATATATATACCTTATTTTTATTTTATACATTTTTATCTATTTTTTATTTTTTATTCTTTTTTATGTTATAGTTAATTTTATATTTATAATATTATTATTTTGATTATATTTTTTCGTTTGTCTTAATATAATTAATATTTTAATTTTGTCAAAGTTTAATCAATTCGAATTAGTTCGAATTAGTTTAGTACTATGAATATCACAGCGATTTATTCTAATATTTTATCGCATGAAAATATTTACTTTTATTAAGTTTTATGTCATAACAAAAAAAATTCCTTGCAAAATTATGTTATAATTTTCGAATTATTCTAAAATAATTTGAAATGTTTTATAAAATATACATTCTGAATTATTTTAAGTTTATTCAAAAACGTGCGAAATATTTTGCATAATGTTTATTTTTTAGCCCTTAAATTTTTATACTTAATATCATCTTTTAAATAATTTAATATACTGAACTTTAAATTTACAGGTTTTTACTCTATAGAATTTTATATGTATTTAATTAATGCGAAACATTTCGAACTATTTTTAAAGGTTTCTATACTAATTTAATTTTATTAGAAGATATACTTATTAACTAAATAATCATTAGATTTATTAAAGCGTGGAATTATATGAACATGTTATGTTCCGGGTACATTGAATGTACCCGGAACATGATCATTTGTTTCAGAAGATGGCAGGTTATCAGAAATTAATTATGGAAAGTATTGATAGGATCACTTTTTTGTAGGTCTACAGTACATTATTTAGAAATTATTTAATATTATTTTGTGTTTTCGAATATTACTTAATATTTTTGCAATATTTCGAAATTTATATTTCGAAATATTTCGAAATCGAAAAATTTTGAAATTATTTTCGAAATATTTTGAAAGATATTGCATATCGCAATTTCTTTCAAAATATTTGCACATATAAATTTGCTGATATAGCAAAGACACCTAAAAAGATACCACAGATATACCAACAGTTATCGACGAACCAAACCAACAAAAATCAACAAGCGAAATACCAGAAACGATGCCTCCATAAACGATGACTAGCTATCTGAATACCTGAAAAAAATTAGTTAATTATACCATAGACAAGAGAAACTACCAGTAACAGCAATCTTGTAATAGCAAAAAAAAACAAGAAATGAGACTTAATTCCACAGCGACTCTAGTAATGTAATACCATTCCACTAACAGTACTCCAGTAGTGTGACGCCAGTAACAACGGCTCCAGTAACGGCGACTCTGAAAGCTCCAACAACGACACCGGTAACATAACAATGGCTCCAGTAACGGCAACTCCAAAAGGCTCCAACGACAATTAAAGAACGACACCTGTAATGCTGACTTCAACACCGTGATTCCAATAATGAAGACTCAACATAACGCCACTGACGATTCAAGGACATTTTGAGTAACAACAACAACACGACTCATTATTTATAAGCCTAAAAAAGAAAAAAATAGGGTTAGTGAAACGTCTACACAGACTAAAACAAAAAAAAACCAAAATAAACAACAATCGGCATTGAACATCATTGCTTATATATTGCATGTGACCACTATGTGATCTGTGACAAATATGTTATGTAACGGGGGCAACGTAAACATTTATCCTATAATAAATATGTAAATTGATTAAAAGTAAAAATATAATATATATAATATATAATAATTGTCCAGAGCAAAGCGAAGGACTTATATTTCTATGCGCTTTGATGACCGAAATTACGATTTTGATGTATTCATAATAGAAATATCAAACTATAGTTTCAGCATTTTCCGTCTGTAACGCCCCTGAAAAATGTGATCTGTAACATGTGTATTACTAGATTTTTTAGGGCTTACTGAACGCTTGCGTCATG
Organism: Gigaspora rosea; assembly: GCA_003550325.1. Lineage (NCBI taxonomy): Eukaryota > Fungi > Glomeromycota > Glomeromycetes > Diversisporales > Gigasporaceae > Gigaspora > Gigaspora rosea. The sequence goes on from QKWP01000062.1 coordinate 8,253, forward strand.
AGCTCTAGACTTATACCGGTTTCCGGGTCCTAGTAATAAATAAAAATATAAAATTTGGTAGCAAATTGCAAAAATTTTAAAAAATTTTGAAAATATGCGAACTATTGTGAAATATTGTGAAAAAATACAGATTTACATGATAATATACAAAATATTACCTTCTACGCCCCTAAAATGAGATAATTAGATAGAGCTTTGCATTGTATATTTGGCCTATTTTGCAATATTTTGCAATATATTTTGCAATATTTCACAATATATTTCAAAATATTTTGAAATAAAAATCTTTTATAATCTTTCAAAAGATTTCACACTGATACAGTTCTTTCAAAAAAAGATTTTGTATATATATTTTGCTGATGTATATTAAAAATTTAAATTTGGCTACTTTATATATAAATATTAACTAAATTTTCAAATTGACCTTTTCAATAAATAAAAAATAAAATCTGAATTTGGCCGCTAAAAATTTTTATCAGTTGGGACTAGGTTGTTTGTACTGTACAAGTTATTAAAATTGGATCAAAAAAATTTTTATTAAATTTTATTAAGTTGTTGTTGAGTTATTCTTGTTTAAAGTTTAAAAAAAATTACTTAAAAAAAATGGGGTCTCACTCAATATATTCATTATTATCAATTATAATCTTAAATATCCAATTTCAAAAAAAAAGAAAAATTTTTAAACTTTATATTATATAGGCATTTAATAATGTACATGAACATTATTTCAAAAATTCTATTTTTCTAAAAAATTGTATATTTGACTCAAAATAACACTTATACATATTTTCAGAATAACATACTTCTAAAATAAATGCACAAGGAAGTTTTTAGTAGCTGTTTTTTCTTCAAAATTAGTAAAATAACATAAAGGATCTCAAAATACTGGTAATACATATTTGTGCATTATTACACATTTATATAGTATCAAAATAGGCCCAAATTCAGATCAGACACAATATTTATTGCTTCTTGCATTCAAATTTTGATTTATATAAATTTATTTTTATATTAAAATGGAAGTTTGAACATCAAGATAAAAAAAATGTTTGCAAAAAAATATATATAAGGAAATAAGGGCATTGTGAACAGGAAGGGTATTGTAGTCAAGTAAAAAATATATTACAATCCAATGATTAGAATTAAGTGATTTTACCCATTGATTTGTCTCAAAGAGACAAATCAAATTGTACAAAAATCATTTAGTTCTGATTACTAGATCACAAGATCTTTTTCACTTAACCACAATACCCATTCCTCTTAAAGCAATATTTACAGCACCTGATAAAACTAGGGTTAGAACCGTTTAACCGTTTAAAAATTGCTCTATAGTTCCGGGTAGAATTATGTTGGTCGTGGACCGAATTATTTTAATGCCGGCCAAATTAAACGGTTAAACGTTTAAACTTAAACGATTAAGAAAAATTTTAGGCGGTTCCAATCCCTAACAAAAACTTCTCCGCACCCATAGATCCCTTAAAATCATGCATAGCACCTCAAAACTTACAGTGAACAAAGAATGCATTAAATGTAGGTCCCTATTTCTTTTATAGGTCGATAGGTTCTTTTATTAGGTATCTACCATATAAATATCACATGAGCCCGAATATGCAATTGCTGGATAAAATTTTTTTTAAAATTTATTTAAAAGTTTCTTGACAACGACAACCAATTTTGATGATTAAAGGCTTAGAATTCAAAAAGTCCTTAAACGTTGAAATTGATTACTTCTTTGCTGAGATATTATTGTTAGAAGATTGGCAAAAAATTTACAAAATTGTGAATTCAAAGTGCCATAATATATCAAAATCGGATACATCACTGTTGAGATATATTGTTACTATTAATTGGGAGAGTGATTATCTGGTAACGTCCGATTTAGCTCTAATAGTAAGCTTGCGAGTTAAATATATCGTTTTCGAGACGGGCACGTGATATGACGTCACGAACTAGCTAGATCGATCACGATTATGGGTTCGGTGATCAGGTCAGTTTAAATATTATGTATTTAATGTAAGGATAAATGATGCGGGAGTAATGGTAAGGAAGTTTAAGAGCATAAAATGACGGATTAAGGGTAGTTTACTTTAATAATAGCGATCAGTAACGAATTTCTTATAGGTGATAATTAAGGTATGACGATAAAATAAATAAATTTAGATGTATCAAAAATATAATAAAATACTAAACATGTATATAAATAAAATAGATGTCAATTGAGAAATCGATTCTTAGTTAAATCTCATTTAAAGACATCGAAGTCTGAAGGTAATTTTATTGAAGCGAAAATTCAGGCCTTATATACATTTTAAATTATTAAAACTACTGCGCTACGTCTTTTAATTCTCTTTAATCCCTTCAGCATTCCCCACATTTTGCTCTCAACTTTGCTCACAATCACGCTCACAATATCGTTCGCAATATTGCTCACAATATTGCTCACAATATTGCTCACATGCCATCGCGTGATTATCGTTTTAAAGAACAACAAAATAATAAAATAACAATAAAAAAAATAAATAAAAAATAAATAAACAAATAGATAAATAAATCTATAAGCCTGCATTTACGTCACAATCCCGTGACAATATGCATTTAAAAATTTAGCCAAATTTGACGATCATCAAATTTCTTTTTTATACTTTGAATAAGGATATCTCAACATCTACATTATCAATTTCGATAATTGAGGACTCTTTTGAATTCTACAGGCATGTAGAATTCGAATGAATCCTCAAACATTGAAATTGATCATGTCGTTGTTGAGACATACCTGATCAAAGTATTTGGGCGATTTTTGTATTCGGTAGCACGTGAAAATTTGTAAACGTGATACAGGAGTCACTCTGTAAATGTTTAAAGCGTTACGCATTATTTTGTTATTGCGCGAAATTGACATCGATTTTCCGCATCAATAATCTTCGAGAAAAAAATTAATTTGTGCTAGGGTTTGAGTTTATGCTGAGGCTAGGAAGAGCCACAATATAGAAATTGCGCGAGGAAACTTTTTTTTTAGGGCCAAAAAGATGATTTGCTAGTCTAAATTTTGATATAACTGATGCGTTTTTTGCAAAGCGAACGTTTTGAATTTCTTCACGTTACGCCTGAAGGGAAAGCTACGGGAACAACATGGCCTGAGTTAGGGTTAGAGTTAAGCGCATTTTAGTAATGCCGGTCATCGTTGTGTCCATAAGGACGTGAAATGTTGTGCCTGTAGGAATCTCCTTTTGCTAAAGCCTATGGTAGTACGTATGTAGCTCTGCTGTGTCTACGTTGATCACGTGATTGGACAGGCGGACAATTTTCCTAAGGGCTATGGTAAGTGTGCTAATAAGCAATATATAGCATTCATGAAAGTATAAGTCCTCGCTATGCTTCGGATATAAAGCAAGGATGGTCTTCTTAAGTAACGATCGCAATCATTATTATGTATATGATTGAGCATCAATCACTATCAAGATCACATTGAGGAAGTTGCTTGAGAACTCCTAGAGTTGTTAATGGGTTGGTTTGGGTTGAATTGGGTTGAACTATTCCTCAACCCACCCCAAGTTGGGTTGGGCGTCACTCCAGATTCGCTTAATATCTTTAATTCATTCCAACTTGAGTTGGGCTCACTCCGGAGCTGCTCCGAAATATGCCACTCCATCAACAACCCTGAAGAACACCCTTAGTTCAGAAACATCAGTCTTACAATAAATTCAAAATGTTCATTTCTGGTTTTCTTTATTATTGTTTTTTTTATTGAATCCGCATAATTCCACTATTAAGTTTACTTTATAAATATGATGTCGATATTTAACAATAATAGATGTATCGGTATGGCTCAGCTTTTTATTTCATTTTTTGTTAGAAATTTTAATCAGGTTTCACTTTTAGTTTTTTATGATTTTAAGATATACTTGTTGATACTACAGTAGAATAATGTGTTTGTCAAGCTTTTTTTTTAGTCGTTATGATAAGTTGCTTGACAAACCGGTAATTTATATAAATATCATATTAAAAGACATTTCGATGACCACTTTATCTACTACAAACTTATAATTTCGTCTTTACTAAAGTTGTTTTCCTCAGAAGACTTCATCTTTCGCGAAGGTTTCAACAATGGTTCTGTATTTTGTAGGAGTTTCATCATTTCGTCTTTCATCATTTCATAAAACTAGTTTCGTTTAACAACTACTGTATAATTTATGGCAAACTCATAATGAGAAAGAGAATATACATACGAAAATAGTGTAAACACAAAAGTTTATAGTACTAGATGATAATTTATAACGAAAAAGTTTTGTGAATAAATGGTCTGATATGAAAAGAATAAAAAAAATAAAATAAAACTAATAAACTAAAGTTAAAAATGTGATGAAAAAATAAACTTTGTAACAACGATAAAATTAAAATCTAATCGGATGGTGCAAGAATCACATTTTCACGTCTTTGGCTTTATCTCTTAAGTAGTTAAGAAAAGGGCTAGGGATAACGTTTCTTTAGAGATAGATTATTAATTGTCTTGCAATGATTCTTCGTGAATGGAAAGGAAGAATAAAAAAGATGAATGCTTCGTAGTTCCATAAAAGGTAGCCTCGGGAGGGGTAGTCATCATATTTATAAGGATATGAAGTAAAAAATGAATTAAAGGATGATGCGATGTGTTGTTCATTATATAGCATTTGTTCATCAGGAACGAAAGAGGAAGGTAATAAAGAGGATTGATTAATAAATACATTTCGAATTATTTTAGCAGTACCAGAAGAGCCAATATTACTATAAGAACATTGAGCTCTGAAGAAAAATCGTTGGATAGCTATTAGAAGAGGATGATATGATATGTTGTTCATTATTTGGCATTAATTAATCACGAACAAAAGATGATGATGAGGTAGATAGATTAATGAACATATTTTGAACTTCAGCAGTCTCCGATACTTGATGTGATCTATCCCGACACTGGATGTGAGCTGCTCTTGATATTGAGTTAAAGTACTCCTGGTTGGGAATGAAATGCTATCGATACTTGGCGTGAGTTGATATTGAATATATGTTGCTCCTGATAGTGGATATGAATTGTTTTCGTAAGCTGTTCCCAATATTCGATGTGGATAGCTCCATAAGGATTAACATTTGAAAAGGATGAAATTTGGAAAATCTAGTGCTTTGTCTGTGCGACCTTGGTCCACGTTTGCTACCCGGGATATAAATGCAGAATCAATTGTATTTTTTACAGTTTGTACAGATATCTTCTCCAAAAAGTTTTCGTATCTTACATGTCTCCATTGACAATTTACACACGCTAGGGTCGAATTAATACGGGTTTTTTGTTGTCGCATTATTTAAAATACGTTTTATGCAACAAAAATAGTCATAAACTATGATAAGGTGAATTTTATTGATTCGTGAAGATAATAAATATTTTGTTTTTATTTATTTATTTATTTATTGTTATTATTTATTTTTTTTTGATAAAAAAAAATACCGTTCGAAATAAATGTTTTAAGATGATCGAAAAGCATCGTGTCACACGTTTGCAAGAATTTATTACTTTTTTTTGGATGATGCCAGCATGTGTCATTTAGACCGGTGATAGCTTTATTAAACTAACAATGAGTTGGAGTGGTACATTGAAAAATAACTAGCCAGAGCGGCAAAGACATCCCAAGAGACATGCAACAATTATTGCTCTGGGAGTCGCCGTAGGAGCAAGCCGTTGGTTTCCCGCTTTGCCGAAGGCAAGCCGGCTGTTTGCAGAGAAAACGTGGGAGATGCAGGCGGAGAAATGTTAGGATCACGTAATCATCCAAAGGGTGGGTTGGGTGAGTTGAGAAAAATTTTTGTTTGGGTTAACGATACCACAGTTCCCACTTCTTCCGTTTGTGTTATTTATGCCGTGTTTATTCTATTGTTTGTTTTTTATTTTCTTTCCGCGGGCGTGAGGCTATGCTTCTTTTGGCGCTGTTGGCATGTCATTGAATTCCTTGCATATGATCCTTCAATCAGTTTCCTGGCCTAGATCGGTGGTTCTGTAGCGTAGCCGTGTTGCCCACTTGCTTTTCGATCATGTGATCTACCATCACTCCGCATGTTTGACTTGAAAAATGAAGTCCAAAGCATTGCCTTATATTAGAAGTTTTCTTGTATTTTCACATATACAGTCGTCCTTCTCAATAATCACCCAGCTCGTATTCATGAATTACGTGGTTATATAAAGACTTTTGTTATTTTTTATAAGTTTATGAATCAATTTTAATGTGACTATATACTGTATTGTGATTATAAAGGAGGTAAATATGGTAAGAATGGTTATCGTATTGTTTTATCTATAATAGTTTAGTTTCATCGAGAATCCGAAAATCAAGTAATGATCCTTCCTTTACCAACGAGATACTTACTTATCTTTCCTCAATGCTCAAAATTCTCTCAATATTTTATATTGCAATTTCGAATTATCGTGAAATTGTAAGAATCCCTTTTTGAGTAAACACCGTCTCACGTTTTACAAGAGTTTCTTATAAGCATGGACTAGATTATAAAATAAGCTAGCAACGTGTAGATTAATGGATGCTAAAAATGCAAGGAAACGAAGAATTTGATGTACGTACGTACGTACTTGTCTGTCAACGAAGTGACAGGGCGATCATTATTGCGAAATCAGATGACTTTATTGGATCACATGTTTAATTGGTCATTTGACTACGAGTTTTTGTGATAGCTTATTGTATCTTGTTAGATGCAGGTATTTTGCCTGTTCAATATTGTGATTGCAAATGATTGTTGAAGGTATGAGCTATTATGATAGGCAATATAATTTTCATTTAAGGGCCTTCGGTTAGAAGGCTATCCTTCTTTTCGCTATCGCCCGCCTTGTAGTGGTGCCACTAAGTTTAGGAAATGTAAGGATTTTATGTTCGATGATTAGGCACCACAACTACTATAGCAGTGCAAAGTCTTTATGTCGGTGGTGACTTCAGAAGTATGTAAAGACCTCATGTTTAGCAGTTAAGTTCCACGACTGCAAGGATAGTAACGCAAGACCCATATTTGGTGATTTGGCTTAATGGCTGCGATGGCAGTGCAAGGACCTCATGTTAGTGATTAGGCTCTACAGCTGCAGGACCTTACGTTGGTGTCAGGCTCCGCGGTCACAATATTAATGCAAGGCTTATGTTTGATGATCAGGTTCCGTGGCTGCGATAACAGTGCAAGGACCTCCTGTTAGATTATGAGGCTTTTCGGATGCAGTGCAAGAATCTCACATTGAAAATTAAGCTTTATGGTTACAATAATAGCGCAAAACTCATGTTTGATGATTAGATTCCGCGGCTGCAAGAACCTCACGCTTGGTCATTAGACAAGAATTTCATAATGTTAATTAATGTTGATTAGGCACTGCGAGGGCCTCGTGTTTGAGATTATATACAATACCGTGGCTGCAATAGCAGTGCAAGAGTGTCATTTGTGACTGGGCTCCGTGGCTACATAGTAGTTCAATGTTATATTGATGATTAGGTTTCGCGGCCTCTTATTTGGTCATTAGACAAGAACCCCATAGTGTTAATTAGGCTTTGCAGTTGCGATAGCAGTGTGAAGCCTCATGTTTGGTGACAGTGCCACATTGATGATTAGGCTCCATGGCTGCAATAATAATGCAAGGACCTCATGTTGTGATTAGGCTCCGTGGCAGCAGCAGCAATGCAAAGACCTCAAGGTGATGATTAGGCTCTGCGGCTCAATAGTAATGCAAGGACTTCATGTTGTGATTAGGCTCCGCGGTTGCAATAGCAGTGCAAGGGCCTCATGTTGTGGTTAGGCTCCGCTGTTGTAATAGCAGTGCAAGTACCTCAAGTTGAAGACTATGCTCCGCGGCTGCGATAACAGTGCAAGAACCTCATGTTGTGATTAGGCTCGCGATAGCAGTGCAAGGACTATATGTTGTGATTAGGCTCCGCGGCTGCAATAGCAGTGCAAGAACTATATGTTGTGATTAGGCTCCGCGGTAATAGCAGTGCAAGGACGATATGTTGTGATTAGGCTCCGCGGCTACAATAGCAGTGCAAGGACCTCGAGTTGATGATTAGATTCCGTGGCTGCAATAGCAGTGCAAGGACCTCCCTCATATTTGACGATTAAGCTCTGCGGCTGCAATAGCAGTGCAAGGCCTATGAGTAAGAAATGTCGCAGATTAAAATGAAATCAGATTAAAATGAAACTGGGGGCCTCCCTTGCTCACCTTTAAAGCTTATAAAACCCACATATACTCGTTTATTAATAACCCTAACCCTAAACCCTAATGCTAAAAAAACCCCAAAAAATGTCCCCTAAAAAATTTTAAAATTTTGCTTAAAAAATAGAAAAATTTCATTTTAATCCAATTTCATTTTAATCTGTCACAAGAAACATCACCCACGTCGCTATGTAACACTGTTAAACCGATTTTCGTTACAGCTATGTGATTTTCCTTAGTTACATTCCTCCGTGCGAAGATGGGTGGAATATCTCTTCAAAGTCTAGTATTTTAATATGTGTGATATAGTGCTTGTAATTGATAGCGAACGGAGTCCCCATATGTTTTTCCTTCGTTCAAATAAGGTCATCTGATTGAGCAATAATAATCAAAAATAAAGTTTATATAGTAATACATGCATCTAATTATGAAATCAAAAATCGAACTTAGAATACAAACCGAATTCGATAAAAATTTAAAAATTTGCATTTATAGTGCATATAACGCATAACGCATACAGCAACATTATAAATACCTGTCGTCTTGACTAAACACCCATAATTTGCAAATGTCAGTCAGATTCAAATTTACTTCACACATTAAAAAGATTAAACCAGAACGGTGTCACTGTTTACAATAAATATTTTCATAATAAATATTTTAGAAGTATAGAGCCTCATATTGTTAAAATACGAAATCTTTTTTATATACCTAATAGTAATTTGGTATTTAATCAGTATAAAAATGATCTTTGTCAGTACCTTTTATAAAGTCATTTAGAAACAATTTAAATAAAGCATATTTGAGAAATTTCATCAAGGTAATTACAGTATTTTGAATTAATATTTTTGAGCTAATTCAATCCCACAAAATTTAAACTATGAATGAAGATACCCTAATCAAATTCAATAAACTTTTTTTATTTTGATTTTACAAAAAATTTCATCGAATTTGGTTAGGTGGTTGCCGAGATATCTTTGCTCAAAGTTTTTAATTTTTTCAAAACCTCGAGCAAAGATATCTAATCAAACTTGACGAACTTTTTTTATTTTAATTCTATAGGTTTGTAGAATAAAAAAAATAAAAAAAGTCAGGGTACTGCCACTTATTACGTAAATATAGCCTCCCCAGAGTCAGTCATTTGACAATTACAAGATCTAAAGTAATTAGGAATTCTTTGTTCGTCCGGGTGAACAAATAATTTCCTTAATTTATATTGTTGGTTACTTTAGAACTTGTAATTGTCAAATGACTGACTCTGGGGAGGCTATATTTACGTAACAAATGACAGTTCCATTAGGTGGTTGCCGAGATATATTTGCTCAAAATTTTAATCATTTTCTGCATTTATGATTTTGACGGTTTGTATTTTTTCTCAAACCTTTGAGAAAGCTATCTTGGCACCTACCTTACCAAATTTAATGAAAATTTTTACTTGATTCTATAAAGCTGCAGAATCAAAAAAAAAAAAAGTTTATTGAATTTGGTTAGATGAGTGTCGAGATATCTTCGCTAGAAGTTATAAAAAATTTAAATTTTGTGGTATGAATAACAAAATTGGGGGATATGTATAAAAGCCACTTTCAATTAATTAATATCTAAATATATCAGATGCTGAAGATGCAATAACTGTATCCACCACTACATCTAAAGTAGTAGATTGGCAGGATAATCAGACAAGTAAATTATAAATACATCATTTTTCGTACGAATTAATCATATTTTGATAAACAAATTTATAAAAATTTTTTAATAATAAATATTTTTGTCCTAACTCATATATAAAGTCATAACATTTGGCTGAAATCATTGTAAATGTTCAGGGTGTTATCATCAAATTACCAAACAGCGATTGTTTGATACATTTTCAGTAATTTATTTATATATGTTTTATCAATTTTTCATTATTTATCCAAAGTTTTATAAATTTATTTTATATTATATGTGAATAGATTCCAGAAGACATAAAGGCAATATCCACATCACCTGGTCCAGAAGGGGTTGAAATTAAATGCAAGTATTTCTATTGCCAAAAAATCATATACTATAACTATAACTATAAAGCTTTTAAATAAATATTTTGCATTTCTATAGGGAATGATGAACATAAAGCTTTTTTAAATTGGGTTGGCTTAGAAGGCATCCCTACGATACTAAATTTATCGACACTCAAAAAATTTTAAATATGCAAGCATCATTAAATAATATATTATTACATTGTATCTTGAAAAAGCTTAAATTCATATTCATATAATTATACAGTAGGAAGATTTTATCGAATGCAGGAATCAAAGATTGCCCACCAATTGTTCAATACATTGATGTATTTTAATATTGAAATGGTAATTATATGGAAGTTAATATTTTATCAATTTTATATTAGGTTATGAATACAAAAGAAGTTTGCTTTCGAACATTGTATGCGCATTTTATTATAACGCCTCTGATTTATTATTGTAATTATTTTATTTTAAACACATAGTGATGGTGTTCCACATGGAGTCAAGAAAACAAAAGAATTAGCAAGAAGAATCTACTTTATTTATTATGGTATTTTATTCAAACATTTCAATCCTTTTTTTTCCTGTTTACTCAACATATAAATACAGTAATTCGGATTATAGGAGGTTTTTGGGATTTCACGGCAAATTTAGAACACGTGGGGTGCGCGGTATACTATGTATATCAAAACTATATGTGGTATCATATAATTATTATTGAAGATTTTTTTTTGAAATGTTGTGTAACAATATCGAATATGTATTTTACAAAGTATTTTGTATTCTTTAATTAGAACCGGCATTTATTCTTTTAACACGAAAGTTCAAATCTTTATTTGGTTGCACAGCTTTTAATATTGATTGTTTCGAATCCAAATTTTGTACAGATAAGCATTAAGCTCCAAAGAACAAAGTTACAAAGTAAAATTTATTTTTATTGAAAGAATTACCAGTTTATTCAATTTTTTTATTGAAAGAATTACCAGTTTATTCAATTTCAATTTTGTTCGATTAATTTAAGTAAAACTTTGCTCGTTTAAAAAGAGACAGAAAAAAAGTTGGTTTCAAATAAATGACGACAAAAAATCTCGTAACTTTGTAATAACTATGTGTAAGAATCGCTTAGTTGTAAAATTTTCCAGCTAAGAAAGAAAAAAAATCATCGATTAGTTAAAAAATAAGGGATCCAAATATAATTTTGATTTACATAATATACCGCGCACCCCATATACTATCTTTCCTTTAAGAGCGCATACAGATAATATATATTTTACAGAGCCATCCGGGTATGTTACAATATACTCCCAACTGATTCTAAAAGTTAATGTTAACTAGCTTCAAATGTTTCATTTGATAGAATTTGATGGAAAAGGTGGATCTTCATTGCTAGTGAACGGATTTTATGTAGCTTGTCAGTTAAGAATGAAATCACCCACCGCTTATGAATACTTTCTACCATTACAATTCCAACACACTCCGCAGGTGATCCAAATATATTAATTCAGTCAACTCCTAATGGATATCCAATTTTAAATCATGATCCTTTGTTAAAAAATTCTCTTTATCAAATTCGTTATAAGAATGAAGATCGATCTAGAACAAGTTTTGGAATTTTATTATACTCTAAGAAAATGGAATAGTTTATTAAAAGATAAATATAATGAATATTTGTTTCAATTAAAACCAGGAAGAGTTTGTTACCTTTAATAATTGGAGAGTATTACATGGTAGAGAATAAATTTAGTGGATATAGAAGGTTGATCTGATGTTATCTGAATTGGGATGACTATCAAAGTAGATTAAAAATTTCGTATTTAAGTCAAAAAGAAATTTTGAAAAGTTTATAAAGACCTTATTCTGTTTTATTATAATTACATTATTAATAATTAGATAAAGTATAAATTCTCTAATATTTCGTGCTAAGTTTTCTTCCTTTAATGGTTAATATTTTTATATATAATGTTGTATCTACTCAACTAATTCATGCTATAATGTTTGAATTTTGTATTTTGCCCATCATTAACATAATAAAATTATTTAAAGTTAGTGTATGTTGATTAATTAATAGATATTTTATGGAAACGTTAGCAATGAAAATTTTTAGCGAATTTTTTGTTCTTTGGTGTCTCAATGGGTCGGGGTCAACCTTTAATCCAGGGTTGTGAATAGACAATAGACAAGCCAATAGACTCTATAGACAGTCTAATGGGTCTAATGATGTTTAATCAGAGCCATTAGACAATAGACAAATAAAATATAGTTTAAAGTAATCTGATTGGTTAATTTCAGAAGTTACGATCTGACTAATATAAGTACTAAATTAGACAAATGAGCCAATAGACAAGGTTAATTTATGAATAGACATATTATCTAATTAAATTTTTATTTAAATAGACATTGTCTATTCTCAACCAAATTGAATAGACATTAGACAATTAGACCATTAGGCAATTAGACAATTGAATTTTTGATTAGACTATGTCTATTCAAAACCCTGCTTTAATCCATTTACGTACAGTACAGCAGTACTTACCGGTAGGTGTTATTTTATGAAAGGGTGAAATCGCGACAGAGACAGTTACGTTTTGATGCAGATCTTACTTAATAGTGATCTGCATCAATTCGCGGGTTTCATCCAGCCGTGTTATTTTATTCATCCATCCATATTCGGAATTAGATCTGTATTACGGGATCATATGTAAATCAAAACTACATATAGTATAATTGATATTCAATTCAATATGTAAGAACAAAGGAACATTTATTAAAATGAAGCCGTTCAAAAGTTCATAATTATATGATAATATGATAATTTACATAAATATCTTAAAAAAATACAAGAATTAAGCAAGCTATAAGCCATCACCGAAAATAAGTTATTTTTTATTTTTATTAAAAATCAATAGTTTGATTGATCGGTATACTTGGCAAAACTAAAATTTTCAAAATATCACTAACATAATGAAATCTCAAATCCCATAGTTTGCCAAAAAGTATACTTATCGGAGTTTTTATATGATTAGTGTAACCAAGTAAGTTTGACACATAGTACAGCCAATAAAATTGCAGTTACTTTACAGTTGTCACAAGACCTAACCGAGCACAGATTCATCTATTACTTAATGATATTGGGCAATTCCGATTCAACGACCATGATTCGATTCATTCCAAACTGATAAATTTAATTGTGATTAGTAACGTTAAAAACCCCTCACTGATAGAAATCAACATAAATGGAAATCGATAGTTATTTGATAATATGATATTTATCTACCAACAGGAGATAATAATCACTCATTAGCTACGTAGTAATGATTAGGTATCATTATCGATTGTTATTTAAGGGATAGAAATCAATATAAATGGAAATCGATAGCGATAATATGATAATTATCAATTTCTATCAACAGGAATATAAATAATTTATCGATAATAATCACTCATTACCGTAGTTAACAAATGATTAGTAGCATTATCAATTATTTTTCATCAGGAATTTTTTTAGACTGATAAATAATGATTACAACTTTATCGATTATTATCGATAGATTTATCAGTTTAAAAAACTTTCTGATGTTGATAAAGATATTTAACGATTCTAAACACCATCATTTTATCGATAATAATCGATTTGTTGTTAGCAATCATTATTTATTAGTTTAAAAAAAATTTTGCTGGTGTAAGAAGAACGTTGATAATGTGCGCTAAATTACATTTGGGGGCACCAATGAATAATGTTGGCCGTTCGTTAAGTTTAAAAGATATTTATTTTTTTATTACTGATAGAATCCTTACGGTTAAAGCTATGTAAGGAGTTTTATATAATTCAGTTATAATTCAACCATTGAATCATTCAAGTAATATATATAGTAAATTAATTTTGCTTTGGGGGGCGGTTTTTTTGTATATTTCATCATATTTCGTTTATCATATTTCATTTCATTATATTTCATTTCTTGAAAATATCTAAAACGTGTGTATCAGGTATCTCTAATTATAAATATAAATTAAGGCTTCACCGCATAAAAACTTAAACATGTAGAGATTAGTGATCGACAATCATTGAACATTTCAATGGACCAGTCATCAAGTAATACGATACGTGAATTTAAACGTTAAACATAAGAAACGAGATATGAATTGCAAATTGTTAACTCATCTAAACATAAAAAAAAAAAATATTGAATGAACAAGGCTTATAGTTATTTGATATCTTATTTACAAAACATTATAGTCAATTTTTGCACCGCCTTTTTTTTTTGACTCTAATTATAAACATTAGTCGAACTTTAAATTCCTTAGTTATTTATTCCAAAGACAAAATAAATTTATGTTTATTATAAATGCCACGATCCATTTTCAATTGCGCAATTTTTGTTTAAAAATAAGCCAATTCTATTTATCCTATTTATATTGATAATTTTAGTAATAAACAAGAACGCCTTTTCTATTCCAAGTTTCTAATTTTTAGTGACATATGTGGCTATGCAATCTCATAAACTTTCCACACAGTGGGTATGCATTTAGAAAAATATCAATTAAATCATTTTAACAATTAACATTTAATTATTAAACATCACAGGGTTTTGCTTATTAGGGTAAAGATGATTGGTTAAAACTGATTTATAACGGGAGGTGACAAATATTCTTGTAACAGAAAAAGATCTTCGTATATAAATTTCTGCCGTGCATAATGAAATATGGTTAAATTATGCCTATTTTTCTATTTTTCTATTGCATAACTTTTTCTTAAATTTTGAATTTTGTATTCTCGAGTGCATTTGTTGCATTTGTGCACGAAATTTTTTAATAAATAAATTATCATTTTAACTAAATCATTTAATTGCATTGTGACTTTTCTCTTTTTTTTGTTAATTAAAATTCGTCGCAACTCTTAAAATTTAACTTGAACAAAAAAAAATAATGGGTCGAAAAGGTTTCAAAGATAACGATGAAGTTTTCAACGTGTAGGTTATTTCAGATCGTTTTTAAAATTTATTAAGACTTTTTGCTAAATTTTAATAAAAATTTCCTTTCAAAGTCAGGAGGAAACTTCGGATGCTGTTATTGGAACTGATGCAACCGATGACCAAGGTCGATTGATTGATGAAATTCATGATGTGAAAATTGTTGATGATAAAGAAATTGCTCTTGTTCTTTGTAAGAACTTAATATTATAATAATATTTATTGTTTTAATTTTTTTTCTTAAATATCCCCTTTAATTGACTCATTTTTTATTCTTCATTCTTTTTGAATAAAATTAAGATAAAAATGATTATACTTATTGTTGGATACCAGTTCAAAATTTAAGAAATGCTGATGTTTTATTACAAGCACATAGAAAACAAATACAAGATTGGAATAAACGTGAAGTGATTCGAACGTCTCAAGAGGTTACATTTATTCTTATCAACTAAATCACAAATTATATTTTTATTCGGTTGCTTAATATGTTTGTGATTTATAGAAAAATGTGGATCAAGGGATACAAGAACCTGGTTTAAATAATGAAAATTTAACAAAAGATCCTATTGTAAATAATCCTCATCAATCATCTGAATCTCCTGAAATTGGTTCAAGTAATCAATCTATCGATAAAAATGAAAAGTCAAAAGGCAAGAAACGTGCTCGTGATGATGATGAATCACAAGATGTTACAAAAAGACGTGTTGGACGTCCAAAGAAAAGTGCCATGACTAAAAAAGTTAAAGTTAAGAGACCTGTTGGGAGACCAAAAAAGACATTAACTCCCCGTGAAGCTTTATTAAAAGATAAGCCAAAAGAAAGAGCTGGAAGAAAAAAAAAAAAGTCTTCTGATACTGAATCTGATCCTTGGGAAGCTCCTAAAGCTCATAGTGAAGAAGAATTTCTTGACGATGAGAATGAAGATGATGATGATTATATTGTACAAGAAACCATTAGTATGTTAAGACAAAGTTTCATATTTAAAAAAAAATTTATTCGAAAATTTCATTGAAGAGTCTTTTGTCAATTTTCAGTATCTTCAAGTTCTAACTTTGATCACGTACCATCGCCTGATCGTATTATATCGGCAGATAAATCAGCTAATGAAGATTCCGATGGATATGATTTATGGGATGTACCTGCAACACCAGAGCCTCTTCGTGACGTTCTATCGGGTAAAAGCACAAATGCAGAGGACGTACACACTGGTATTTATATTTTTAAATTATGGTTGTGCTTTTATATAATTATCGATTTGACAAAAAAAAATATATATATATTTTTAAAAGAAATAGAATATTCAGATGATGGTCATGAGAATGACCACGATCCATGGACTATGTGGAATCATGACCCCGGTATAATTTTTTATATATCTCAAATTTATTATTTGCAAATATTCCTTTAATATAAATTTAAGCTTAGTTAATTAGTTTATTTATTTTAGATCCTCTTGAAAATATACCGGAACCAACGCCATCTGAGAAAAAAAGTGTGAAAAAATCGTCAACAAGTGCTAACACTTTACAACCAATGGCTGATTTATTTTCAGACTTGTCAGTTTCTACAGAAACTACTTACACACAAAGTACTGCATTTACACCAACAAAATCAAATACAAGCTATCTGGACGAAAGTAAGCAGTAAGTGATCAATTAAATATACTAATTTATGTTATTTAAAATTTATTATTATTATATATATATATATATATATATATATATATATATATAATCATATTTAATTGGTATTTTTAATATTTTTAGACAAGTAGAAATGAAAAAAGAAGACGATTATTGGAAATATAATGAATCACATCCTTTACAAGATTATCAAGATCATAAGACTACATATCCTCATGATTATAAAAAAAAAGATGAACGACAACATGATCTTATAATAAATGCTTCTGCACCATTATCTTCGTCTAATGAACCTTTTGATACTTCTCCAACCACTCCACAATTTAACAAAAGGCGACAAGACTCGTTTGGATCTTCGCGAGAAGGAATGCCTTCTACTGCATATCCATTATATACTTCTCCTTATCATCAATACCCATCACATAATTCCCTTTCACAATATGGAATTTATGGTTCACGAGCATCGGATTATTCATCTTCACAACAATCAATTTGTTCATCTCAAATCATAAGCTCAAGCTCAGCAGGTCGTAATTCAAATGATGATGATATGAATATTCAAAAAATGATTAAAACTGAATCTTTTGAAGAACAATTATCAACTTATTGGACTGGCTCTTTAGTTAAAGGTCAATTAACCCAATATATTGGACGTGTCGTAGTTAAACCTTTGAAAGATAGATGTGATAACGTTGATTTAATGTAAGTTATTTCTTTTATATATATATATATTTATATTTCATGCTTTAAAAATTCTTTAATTAATAATTTATAAAAATTTATTAATTTATTAATTTCTTAGAACTACTATAATGAGTCAACCTCAATTATGGATGAGAAATATGATACCACAACCATATGCAGAGAGATTGGTGGATCCTAAAGATTCAGCTAAATATCCAATATTTTTAATGGATTTCGTTGATGATGGAAATGATAATGCACGGAAATCAATAGAAACTGACCTTTTAGGAATGAAATGGAATGAAATTGTAAATATTTTCTTCTAAGATTTATTTATTCAAGATATTGTTTATTATTCTGATGACTTTTTTTTTTTTTTTTTGTTATAGGTAGGTGTGATTTGGCTTAATGATGGCTCAAATTTGTGTTGGCTAGTTTTTCCAAATTCTCAACGAACATCCACTCAACTCAGAATTGTGCCACGTCCAATAGAAAAATTTATAATTATTCCAAAAACTATATATATTGATGAAAATATGCCATTTGGTTATGTTGAAAGTATTAAACAATCTGATCCACAAACAGTTGCCATTACTCAAAATCCTATAATTCAGGATCGACTTTCAGATGACTTATATTACGCAACTCAAGTATCGATACTATCAAATAATTATTATGCTTTACCAGAGTTATGTAGGAATAATCCATGTTTCGGAGTATTTGGTTCAAAAGAAAAATTTGAAGTTAGAGAAATTATTGAAGCTGTTAAATTTTTTGGTGGATTACATGATCCAGAATTTAAGAGGCCGGATTTGAATCTTATATTAGTAGGTTTTAACTTTTAATTGTTATTAATAATTAATAATTAATAACAATAATAATAATAATAATAATAATAAATAGTTATTGGATGTGTAGCATCCAATAACAGTTTTATTTGGCAGGAGAAATGAGAATACCGTGATCCGAAGGATCACGGGATGATCATTTTGGATGACAAATAAAAGAAGTATCTGGCTTTGAATTTAATGTGCTAACCTGGGCCCCGAAGGGGCTCAGGTTGTCAAGCACATTAAATTCAAAGCCAGATACGCTGTTATTGGATGCGGAACATTCAATAATGGATTTATTTTTCTTTTTCTGTTATACCGTGAGTTATTGTGAGTCTATTTGGCGTATAACAACTGTTATACGACCCACATTCACTATGAAAAAGAAAAATAATAATAATAATTATTATTATTATTATTATTATTATTATTATTATTATTATTATTATTATTATTATTATTATTAATTATTAATGATTATTATTATTAATTATTAATTATTATTATTATTTTACTTTTATTTATGATTATTATTATTATATATATATTTATGCTAATTCATATAATATAGATTCACGTTAATTACTTGAACCAAGTAAACTTTATACCACGATTAATTGACCTTAAACATAAGCCGGATTGCAAATTTCATATATTTGGGTGTGATTTATATTCACCTGATCCTGTTAATCTTGTTGAATGCTTTCCCTCTGGTATGTATATAATATGGATTTATATAATCTTCAATAGTGCATATCATGAAATAATTTTAAAATGTTAATATGGTATATTTGACTGACAATGTATCATATTTATCTATTTTTGAAGGTGTAATTGTTACAATAACGCCACAGGTTTTTTTGTCAGGACGTTATAGTGATATTATTCAAAGGGTCATGGATGTCTGCACTAAGGTTAGATTTTTACTGATTTTTCCGTGACTTTATTATCACAACTTATTAATCTACATTTTATTTGATAATTTAATAATAGCAATTTAATTTGAAATGGACTATAAAACTATATTCAGGGATAGGCACAATGCTTGATGCCATGTGTAACGAGTATGAAATTTATATTATGTTTCAAATTTTAGTATTCACATATATATATATTTATTTATTTAATATATGACATTCTTCATCTACGATTAGGAATTATGAATATACACAAAATACATATTTTACATATGCAAGTCAAAGATTTAAGACTCATCTTGAATGTAAACGTTTTGAATTGTTCAGTGATGAGGAAATTAAATGTATTGAAGTAATTACTATTTACTTTTTAAGTAATTATAAAAAACCTAAACTATATAAATTTTAACTAAAATAATCTTTTCTGTATTAGAAACTTCAAAAACAAGAACCACCAATGGTGAAAATCTTATATTATATAATGACTAGAATACATAATTTAAACCTGACGGCATTTAGGCATGTCAT
Organism: Gigaspora rosea; assembly: GCA_003550325.1. NCBI lineage: Eukaryota > Fungi > Glomeromycota > Glomeromycetes > Diversisporales > Gigasporaceae > Gigaspora > Gigaspora rosea. Next base: position 28,037 of record QKWP01000062.1, read on the forward strand.
TTTGATTCAAGACGACACTGAAGTAGAATTAGGTGTTGTTGATGTTCCTGGAGTAAGTTTATTTTATAATACTTAATATTGTACTATATAGTTATCTGCATTATTTATTAAACTATGAACAATATTATTATTGTATAGGTTGAAAGAATGTTATTAACAGATTTTGAATCAATATTTGGATGTAGTGATTCCATGTGAAAAACCATGCTCGGTTGGTGGACCCGCAGCCATTCAAGGTGGATAAAGCGGATACATTTCACATTTCACAATTATAAACTTAGAATATTTTCATATTTGAATTTAATAGTAATTAGGCACATCCAAATAGTTGTGCTTGATTTAATTTCTACATAAAAAGATTTTTAAAAAAATTTAAAATTATATAGATACATTTTGAATTTTTTATATTCATCGTATTTTTATAATCAGGAATTAAAAACAACCTAAAAAATTTTAATAATTAAGTATTTAACCGCGTTTAGCTGTTTTTTTAACTCAACTAACTTTAATAACATTCTGCCTAAACTAGGCAAATTTTGTGCGGTTAAATAATTCAATCCCAATCTGCTTGTCTATAATATCTCTGAAATATGTTAAATTCTTAGCATTTCCATCTTTCGGAATTATTACACGTAACTTCACCAATAAGAAAATTGCCGATATACCCGGATGTTAGATTAACATCATAATGATAATAAATATGTCGATTTAGCAAGCGTTTAACTCAAAACACTGCAACTTAATATATGTTAGTATTTAAAAGAAATACAGTAATTGTCTTGGAAAGTATGCAAATTGTAAAAGATATAACACATCTCCAACTTGGTGTCAGAGAAGACAATGCAATGATAGACATAAATGTATCAAAGAACTTCAATTTAAAGCTACTAAATATGATAATGTAATCGAGTGACCTTAGTTTTTTATTGTGCTAAACGGCAAATGATACATATTACATGAGCTATATGAATTTACAACGATGATATCTTTGCTATATTTGTTATTTAGTTAAATGCAGCTTTTGCAAACGAACGTCATTTAAATTGCCATTTAACTATACACTTGGCTGTACTTTATTTCTGATACAGTAATAAGGTCGTCAATATAACCAACGAAAAAAATTATGTTTAAACACTAAAATTGTCGTTATGTTGGAGTATAGTTAATGTTTCTTAACGTTGTCGGTATAACCAGCAAAATTTTAAAATAATAGTCTTCTTTTTTTAAAAAAAAATGTCGATATAACCAATTGTCGGTTAAACCAGCTGTCGGTATGACCAGAGTTACGTGTAGTTAATTGAAAGTAATATAAGGAAAAAAAAAAAACAAACCAAAACACGTATTTTCGTGTAATACGCATGTCTTCGAAATGATGTTCATGCGCGTCCTGAAATAACGCGCATGTTTAGATCAATGTAAATTTGTCAATCACAAAAATGTCCTCCTATGTCGAGCGCGTACTCAAATAACGCATGTATGCTTGAAATAATGCGCAGATAGGTGTTATTACGCGAAAATACGGTAAGTAGATAGATCTCTTACTGACATATAAAGAGATTTAAATAATAAACTTATGAGCTTGAAGTGTATAGAAATCATTTGAATACTACAAAGAAAAAAAATGAGGCTTCGGACCTTCAAATCAGGGCCAGTGATTTTCTGCGGTGACAAAATCAAAATTATGTGGTGACAGAATTTAAATTATGTGATGTGATGTGAACCATATTTGCCAAATTATGTGCGATTCTGCGGTATATTTGGCCAAATTATTTGCGTTTCTGTGGCATGCTTACGAAATTATGTGTAATTCTGTGTTATACATAAACTAAAATTTGTCGGAACTTTCTGGACTTTGTTTCGAAAAAATTTTCATGACCTTGCTCGTAATTTGAGTTCATTAAAATTCTACGTCGGGAGATACCGGATCTGTTAGATTTTATATATCGACTTGCCAATAAATTGGCAAATTATGTGACAATTCTTATAAATTTGCATATTGTGTGCTATTCTGCGGTGATAAACACCAAATTATGTGATATAGGCGTATTTATGTGAATTCTGTGGTATTATGTGAAACACATAAAATCACTGGCCCTGCTTCAAATTTATCATTATTTATCTGGCTCGGTTCATGAAAAATTCTTCTTATCGGGTAATAGTTATTGTTGCTATCAAGTTTTTAAGAAGTAATAAATGATAAAATTGAAAGTCTGAAACCGCAATATCTTTTAATAACAACATTCATTTATAATAGTTCGTCCGTTGGAAATAACAAATGTATGCCATTTTTTTTTTTGGAATGTAAATTGTGTTATCTTAAATATACATGCAAATGCAAGAGAATTTTTACAACATTTGCATCTTCACAAGTTTCTTTTAGAGCATTATTGTAATCAACAGGGAGTAGATTGAATAATGTGTTTTGATTAAAATTACGTTTTTTGCAGAGCCATTTTAGTAACATCTAATTAATTAGCAATAGCACTAATGGCAGCTTTCAGAATTAACTTAGTCGAAAATAAGTGGGAGTATAAAAAAAACCTATTTCTATTCTGAAATTCCGCAATCAAAAAATGGAATAGGTGCATTTTTCTGATAATTGTCCGTCGCTACTCTCCGGACACTCAATTTTCACGTTCAAAAGTTACGTTTTAGCTATGAAAAATTTCCTTTTTGATGCATCAACATAATTATTAGAATCAAATATGTCAATGACATAGTCTGTTCGCACGCGTGACGCGTGATTACAAGACTATTTTGAACAACAAACTAGTTATTTATACTTTAAAGTACTTTGGGGATGTCTAAAAAAGCGCTAACAGTTAACTAATCAAGTTTTAAAATCTTTATTTAGCTTAATAAAATAATCAATTTTATATGATATCAATTTTATTTTTTATTAATTATAAAAAAATAAGATATAATATATATTTAAAATTATTATATATAATAAAAAAAAAATAATAAATTTTTTAAAAATTAATAACTTTTAATTGAGTCAATAGCATAGTAGTTATACTTCAAGGTTTCAAATCACAAGATTGCTGGTTCAAATTCCTTAGCAACAAGATAATAAGTATTATATATTTCTAAAAATAAGCTACCTTTTTTGAGCAAAAAGTTACACAAAAAATGTGGAGTAGCTTATTTTTGAATTGTCAAAATTTTTTGAAAAATTGAAAAACTTACTAATAAAAGATTGTTTAAATAATACCAAATTTTTACTATATGTGTATTTTGATATCTTAAACAATTTTAAGTATTGATACTTTTGAATTCACTTAGTAAAATTTAGACTTTTATATATAGCAACTGCTAGCAATTTTTTTAAATTTTTTTAAAAAATAAGGGAATAGCTTATTTTTGAAAATCTACAGTAAACTACAGTGTGGGAGTAGTGTGGGACACCTTATACCAACAACTTTTTTTAAAAGTGGCCAAATTTAAACCAAATAATAAATTTTAATTGGCTAATAATTTAAAATTTTATTCTGTTTTTTTTTTTTATGTTTTTTAATTTTTTTATTATAGTTTTTAATAGAAGTGGCCAAATTTTAATTTTATTAGTAACTTTAAAAAGCAATAGCACTTTCAAAATTTATTAAATTAAAAAATAAATTCTGTAATTTTATTTTGCTTATATTTTTACAGAAAAAATTTTTATTTATCTATTTTTTTTATTTCTATAAATAAATTTAAAAAAACATCAGTTTTCATTTGCTTTAAATATATTTCTAAAAGACATTCTACAAGCTTTATATAGATATTGTTAGAATATACAATTGCAGAAAAATATAAAGTTTTTGCAAGATATACTGAAAAATTTAAAATACTATATCTAACTTTTTAATAATTGTAAAACCTGATTGGCTAATTGGGTATTAGATATAAATAAATAAGGCAAGCTCATAGTAAACAAAAATCAGTTAATTTTTAGAAGCTTTTTTATAAAATAATTATTATAACTGAATTAAAAATAGAATTTTAAATCAAATATAAATAAAGAAAATTTTATTTGTAATTTTCTTTTTTGTGCTAAAAAAGTATATAAAGTCTTTTCTGTCCTAAATAAAATTTTAAATTAATATATTAGAATTATATGAAAAGAAAACTTAGTACCAATAGCTAGAGTTGTTAATAGAGCACTCTAGTCAATAATAAAACATATAACCCACTCTAGAGTATTTTAAAAATAGATTATATATTTTATTAATATCTGAAGTACTCTATTAACAACTCTACTAATGGTATCTATGTTAAAAGCTTGTCTTTTTTTATATTTAGCCTAATTAATGGATCAAGAAGATACATTAGTATTATTATACAGTCTTGGATATTACCAATTATAAAAATTAATCGATAATATATAGATAGAATAAATTTGATAATCTATATCTATATACTATACAAATTATTACATAAAAAAATTTTTTTTTTGCTACAAAAAAAGATAACTAAGTATATTATTTTAGTTATATAGTTTCAGAATTCTATCTGATCCCACAACATTTTATAAGATAGTTATCACGAGGTGAATACATTCTTATTAAACATATATGTTAAAATCTTGTGCAAGTTATATATGAAAAAAATTTTTTTATAGAAATACAAAAAGAAAAATAACTAAATATATTATTCTTAAGATATAATTTTAGAATCTATTCTAATCCTATAACAATTCATAAGGTGGTTACTCAAAAAGCAAATGAAGAAGTAAGTGCTTTATAGCTTTATATGTTAGAGATTAATATAGAATAGTAATATAAAAAAAATTGTTTTAGTTGAGACACGAAAAAAAATTATCATAGATATTAGTTTAAATTGAAATCTAGCTAGATCATTTTCTGGAGCAAAGTGACAGACTCATACTTCTTGAGAGTTGACGTTTGAGTGTTTAATAAACAACCCAATTTGTAAAAAATCATTATACTTTTTTTTATATATTGTAAGTGAAAAAAGATTTTAAATAGATTCAGAATTTTATAGTTAAATCAAGATTTAGATATAAGTGTGCATATAATAAAATCAACCCTCAAATGCTGGTAGTGTTCCTATGAACCTGAACTGAACTTAGGTCAAGCTCAGGTTCAGGTTCAGGTTCAGTATTGAACCTGAACCTGAACATTTTTTAAACATGTTCAGGTTCAGGTTCAGTATTGAACTTTTAGAGCTGGTTCAGGTTCAGTTCATAAGTTCATGAACATGTTCAGGTTCAGTCTGGTGTTCATATGAACTAGTAATTCTAGGTTTGGGTCCAGGTTTGATCTGGTCCAGACCAGACTCAAATTCTAAATTTTATTATTAAAACTTTATACTAAACTCAAACTCAATCATAAGTTTGGTTGGGTTAGTCCAAATTTTGCAAACTAGTTTGAATCTGAATAAAAATATATGTATTTTTTGATACTAAACAAGTTTACTTAGAGTGAGAAGTATAAATCAGTTAGTAAAATTTAGAGAATCATAGCATTTTGTATAATTTTATTAATAAAATTATACAAATTTCTATGATTCTCTAAATTTTACTAATTGATCATAACTTCTTGCACTAAGTAAACTTGTTAAGCACCAAAAAATACATCAAATCGGCATATTTTATTTTACTTTTCTTAAAATTTGAAGAAAAGATGCTTAATTTTGGAAATTTTTATCAAAAATTCAAAATTAAGCATCTTTGACGCAAATTTTAAGGAAAATAAAATAAAATATCCCGAAATGATGTATTTTTTGGTGCTTCACAAGTTACTTATATCAAGAAGTTATAATAAATTAGTAAAATTTAAAGAATCACAGAAATTTGTATAATTTTATTAATAAAATTATACAAATTTCTATGATTCTCTAAATTTTACTAATTGATTATAACTTCTTGATATAAGTAAACTTGTTTAGCACCAAAAAATACATCATATCAGTATAATTTATTTTATTTTCCTTAAAATTTGCGTTTAAGTTTCTTAATTTTGAATTTTTGATGAAAATTTTCAAAATTAAACATCTTTTCTTCAAATTTAAGAAAAGTAAAATAAAATATGCCGATTTGATGTATTTTTTGGTGCTTAACAAGTTTACCTAATGCAAGAAGTTATGTTCAATTAGTAAAATTTAGAGAATTATAGAAATTTGTATAATTTTATTAATAAAATTATACAAATTTCTATGATTTTCTAAATTTTACTAATTGATCCTAATTTTGTGATTTAGGTAAACATGTGCATATATTATATATATTATGAACCTGAACATGTTCATGAACCTTGAACTGAACCTAAACTGAACTTTTTTTAAGTTCAGGTTCAGGTTCATGTTCAATAATTTTAAGTTCAGGTTCAGTTCAGTATTGAACTTTTAGAGCAGGTTCAGGTTCAGGTTCATTGAACCTGAACCTGAACCTCTATTGAACTGAACTGAACTTCGGACCACTAAATGCTAGTTTTATATAATAATTACGAATTTACTTAGATTCTATTTATAGATAACAATATAAAAGATAAATCTAAATTTGCATTATTAAGTAAATATTTCTGTACAGGTTTCAAGTAAGTTTTTTTAATAAAAAGGGTCTTCATTAATATTAAGATATTTAGACTGCTTTTATTTATATTGATAGTAATTTCTAGTGAGATCATAGCAAAAGTTGATATATATGAAAGAACTTTTTAATATAATTGTTAATAACCTGATTTTTTTTATAGACAAGTTAAAGAGAAAAAGTTGGTAAATGTTAATTAGTATCAAAATAGTAAAAAAAAGCTTTATTATAGTAAAAATACTAGAAAATCAATCTCATTAATAGATTAAATTTAGCAGTAAATGATTGGCTTAGCAAAACAAAAAATATAGCAGGCCTTTAATTTTAGTACAGTAATTATCATAGTAAAAAATCTAAAAGTAAAAATTAAGATCAAAAAATAATTCAAACTTTAGATTTTTAAATGCGTGCTAGAAATCTTTAGAATATTTTTATTATTATAAAAAGTGTAATTTGTATTATTCAAATTTGATAATATCTTAGACTGTTATATGCATTATATCTCCACATTCTCTCATTAAAAAAAGAATTTGGCTTGTTATACATTTTGGTTTTCCATATTTCTAAGCTATTAGTATTTATAAGTAAAATTCTAGTACAATTAAAAATAGGAAATATTAAAAAAAAAACTTTTAAGTGCAAACATATTTTTTGACCAAATACAAAAAAACAAATAATAGGTTTTAATAGGACCCCAAATAATTTATATAAGCGTATATTTGGGCATTATAGTAAATTTTTTTTTGGTTAGCACTTTTATATTAATATTGATATATATATGCTATTTTTTAAATATTAGATTAGACTTTTAAAAGTTTTTACCTTTTTTTAAAATATAATATTCTCAAAAAAACTGAATTACATTCTCTAAAAAAAAAAA
>QKWP01000062.1:37632-49673 GCA_003550325.1 Gigaspora rosea
AAAAAATTTTATCAAAGTTTGGCCATGTGATTGCTGAGAAATAATTGATTATATTTTAAAAAAATTCGAATATATATGCGTTACAGCTTTAATTGTTAAACTTTAAATAAAAATGACACTTTAATGCTTTGAAGTTTTAATGCATTAATGTTTTGATTCTTTAATATTTTAATGGTTTAACACTTAAAGTAGTTAACGATATTTAATAGTAGTAGATAGTATTTCTGTAATAATCCAATGTATTGATTCATATTAATAAAGAGGACCCTTAAGCTCGTAATTATGTATTTAGCTATTGTTTTAAACCATTTAACCTTAATCACAATTTGTTCACGATCGAACTAAACCGGCCCAATGTCATCAAGCTCTCACAACCGATCGTAATACCAGATTTGGTATTTGTGTTATTCTGAGAAAGCAGTAATATGTATCATATTGTGGAACAAAATCGGGTAAAATATTCTCTATCGCTATTAGACTGCCTTAAGATTCAAATTATATTTATTGTAATCTATTTCGATTCTATTGAGTTTTTACTTAATATTCTATTCAGTAGCATCAACTCACCAAAATTACTTCACAGACACAGAGAATTTAATTACAGATAAGATTATTTTACAATCGATTATTCACAAACAAGTTTGTTTTTTTGACAGTTATTTCAATGATATCAGACTTCACAGACAAATTGATTCTAGTTATTGTCGTTAGAATTAAGTTTAAATTTACCGTAAATTCTCGAAATAGTGGGCATGGACGTTGCTTTGAGAATTTACGGTAAAGCTGGTGCAATTTATGAAGAAATTGTTGACTAACTATATTGTCAACAAAATGATTTTGTCTGTGAATTAACCGTAACGTCTGTAGAATAATCTTGTCTGTAAATTAATTATCTATGAACTTAAGTTGTCTATAAAGTGATTGTTAATGATTTAATAACAAAGCGAAAAGTGCAAAGATAGAATGAAAATAAATTTGAACAACTTATTTGGTAATATAGTCGACCAGAATTATGACAAGTATTATAATGTTGGGCAACGGTATTGTGATCATCGATTACCGTAATCAAGACAATTTATTAGTAGAATTTAAGAGTTTATTTTATTACAATGAAAAGAGTAAAATTGAGAATTATAAGTGTTATACAATATATGTAATCGCAGAATTAATATAAATAGAAAGAGCAAAAGTTATTCTTTTGACTGTAACGAATAAGAGAAGATAAGCATATAGTAAAGATACTTTACACCTGAAAGTTGTTTCAGTGTGTGTCTTGTTCCAAGTGAATGTTTATAAATTGATAACCAGTTGAGCAAAATAACAGTTTACATCACGTTCCTGGTTTTAGCGTGACTGCATCGCGCAGCTACTCTAATGTAAATAAATTTGAATAAGTTAAATTTACATAAATAGCTTTTCTTACTAAAAGTAAAAAAAAATAAATTGTACAAACCTGTCGTACGTAGCATAAATAATATAATATGAAAGTATATAGCAAAAGCATAGTATATATTAAATTATATGTTCAATATATGTTTCAAATGCAAATAAATTTGTATAAGTTAAATTTACATAAATATGATGTAATGAATATNAATGCAAATAAATTTGTATAAGTTAAATTTACATAAATATGATGTAATGAATATAAAAGGCAAAAAAGTTTGCTTTTCTTACTAAATGTAGAAAATGTATATCGTACAAACCTGTCGTAGCACATAAATATGATGTAATAAATATAAAAGTCAAAAAAAGTTTGCTTTTCTTAAAGACATATCTTGAGCTGGACTATTTCTTTCCTTGTCTTAATATGATATAATAGAACAGTTACTCGATATAAAAATGTCCAATAATATACCTACATTTTCAGAATTATTAACAGAATTATTTCCGGAAAATGCTGCACCTGTTTTCTCACAAAATTATATACCATTAAACCTTGCCTTGACACATAATATTATGAAACAGTCGCTTGATACAGAAATGTCAAATATACCTGCGTTTTCAAAACCATTAACAGAATCATTGTTGGAGAATGCTATACCTGGTTTTTTACAATCATCAAACCTTGCCTTGATATATGACATAACAGAACAACCATCTAATATAAAAATGTCAAATAATATGTTATCAGAATCTTTAATTGAATCATTGCTAGAGAATGTTGCGCCTATTCTTCCACAAAACTATAATTATATAGTCTCTAAAACAATTTCCTAATTACATTACTCCGGGGGAATTCTCAATTGATCAATTTGAAATAGACTTTTTTGTTAACATTAATAATATTGAAGGCATGCAACAATGGTTTTTCGAATATGAAGAAATATCAAAGACCACGATGCCTAAAACAAAAGGTTTCCAAATTCAAGGAAAAAAGGTTATTCATCAGGAATTACGACATTGTGTCCATAGTAATATGGTCAAGCAAAAGCAAGAAAGTCCTATAACAAAAAGATCTAATTCATTACGTGCATGGAATACAGACTGTACAGCCACAATTCATCTTAGACTTGAACGTTGGCGCCTTCAGACTACTCACCCACTTGAAGTTAATATTAAATTTACACATAATCATGTTGTTTATTCTGCTGAGTCTCTTAGTTTCCAGTGTGTTAAAGAAGATATTCGTAATAATTATCTTGAGTTATTTGCTAATAGACATTCACCAGCAACAGCCCGGCATACTTATGAAGATATGCTTTACTTGCATGCAAGTAATGATCAAGAACTTGTTCAAATGCTAGCAAATTGTGCTCAAAACCCGGATTATGGTAAAAATTTTTGTTAATATATTGACAGTTGAATAACTTTAATAGAATAATAACGGAATTTTTTTAAAAAAAATAGGATATGTTTTAAATTTGTTTCAACAATATCGTGATAAACATCTTGGTGGACGGAATAGCATAACAATGTTTCAACATCTTAAACATGAAGTTGATAAATATAATAATTCTGGACATGGTCATGCAAAACTTCAAGAGTATAACTCTCAATCATCTAATGCATTTATTCTGTGTATAGTCACGAATTTAATGAGCCGTGTTCACGAGAAAATTAGACAATCAAGTGAACTCTGTTATGTAGATGCCTCAGCATCTTTTGAATCACTAAACACATCTATTACCTTATTTTACACAAGTTGTATTGCGGGTGCATTACCTCTTGGTCTTATTATAACATCCGATGAACTAGAAATAACTCTTGAAAAGGGGTTTAATCTTTTAAAAGAACTTCTTCCGCAACATGCTTTCTTCAATCGTAGATCTAATACTAGTCCAATAATCTTTTTTACAGATGATTCAAGAGCTGAACAAAATGCATTAGGAAAATGCTGGGCGCAATCAAAGCGATTATTGTGTGTATTTCATGTTTTACAGGCCTTCTGGCGCTGGTTACATAATTCAAAACACAATATAAATAAAGAAGACAGGGCACCTATAATGAAAATTATGAAAAAAATTTTATATGCACAGTCAGAAATTGAAATGTTAAAGTTTTATGATGAATTAAAAGTGAACTATTATTCTATGTATCCACAGTTACAAAAACATTTTGAATTACTTTGGAATAGACGGCAATTATGAGCAGTATCATTTCACTCTGGGCTTCTTACTCGTGGGAATAACACAAACAACTATATAGAACGCACTTTTAGAATATTAAAAGATATCATATTTGCACGTACTCAAGCATACAACAGCGTTCAAGTATTTCAATTTATTACTGGAAGTATGAAACGATTTTATGAGCGCCGATTACTTGAACTGGCAAATAGTCATCCTGGTTACTCTCAAATTGCTAAACGATTTTTATGTCCCGGGTGGGACAAAATTAATGCAGCAGAAATTCAACAATCTGAAGTAGATACAGAATACTTAGTTCTAAGTCAAAAATATGGCACTAATCTATTTTATACTGTTAATATTGAAATTTGTACATGTACTTGTTTTACTGGACTATCTGGAGCACCGTGCAAGCATCAGGGCACAGTAGCTGCCAAATACAATATTGGGTTATTAAATGTTTTTCAATCATTAATGCCATATGATCGTGCAATTTTTGCGTACATTGGATGTGGTAAATATAATAGTTAATTATTTATTTAATACTAATTTATTGCATTAATATGTATTTAATAATATTGGTTTAATATTTAAGGAATTATGTCAAATGACTACTCTTTTTATGCATCGCTACACACTCACGCAAATGATAACCAACTTAAACACCATCTTATGTTGAATCACGTGCCTCAAGATATTAACAAAATTCAAGTAACAGAAGAACCTAGTATCAATGAAACTCAGAATGCAGAAGAACCTTTTAATCCAACTACAGAGTATATATTATATTTTATTTTTATACCCACTCTAAAATACATCTAAAATTTTATTTATATGTATAGTTGCGCTTCTTTTGAATTATTTCTTGAAACAATCAAGCACGAATATAAGAACTGTGGTCCGATGCTTCAAATTGTTCTTGAAAAATTTGCTGAACGATATAATGCAGCAAAAGCTAAATCAATTCCTGCATTAACATCATTTCTTTATGATATTAATCACAATGTTGATCCACTTACACATGTAAAAAGTAGTTCAAAAATTCGAGTACAAGTTGAATCAGTAAAGCGTCGAAAGACTGGTAATAAAGAAAATTCTGATCCTCACATTATTCCAGCACGTAAAGTTCGAGCAACCAAAAAAGTACATAATCTTAGTAAAATTATCAATAGGGATCAATAATTTTAGTTAATAAGAGTTGAGTTTATACTTCAAATATTGCTATGTAATATGAAAGTTAGTTTATTGAGTTTAGTATACAATATTGTATATTTTGGTTATCTTAATATATAACTATCATTTAGTATCGATCATTATAAAGCTTCTGTATTAAGCACAGATGTCAATACTATTGCTTTACAATATTTGTGCATCGATTTTAAAGTAATTAATATATATTGATAAATTCGTGAAAGTTTGAATTACTGTACATCAAATATTTAAGTGTATATAACCTGTTGATTTTTAAAAAAAACTAGCCAGTATATTCTGATTTCCTGTACCCACGAGTTTTATAGAAACCATAAAATTATAAAATTATATTCTAAAATATAAAATTAAATGTTTGATGCGGTCTGTGAATTAGTCGTCATGATGAAGATTTGTAATAAGTCAAAAAACCATTCTTAGGTTTAATAAGTTTAAATTATTGCAGCTTTACTTATACTGTAATATTAATTGCTTATAAGAGTTAACAAAGATAGTAGTACCTCGATCCTATTCTTTAATTAAAGGCCATTCAAATCGAATCTGAATACTACTTTGTATATAACCTGAATCTGGACGAATCTGGATTTAATTTTCAATCTGTATTCTATATGAATTGTTAGTACGATGGGTGGCACGAAGTGCCACCCATGTTGCTCAGTACTTTTGGTCAGTGTTGGCAATTTTTTGCAGCCAATTTTTTTTAGCAATTTGTTGGCAAATGGCCAACGGCCAATTGACTAATATTTAAATTTCGGTCAAAAATTTCTAACTTACAAAATAGTAAAAAAGACTATATTTTATTAGATTGCTTGTTACGGTTTTATTATTTATAATAAGGCATTAATAAATATGAAAAAATTTTAATCTTTATTTTATTAACAAAATAAATAGTAATTGAGGCTTATTAGTATAAATATTAACGTTAATATGGATAAAGTAGATAAAACATGTAATTTTTATATCATACAATAGACATAAGCCATTCGTGTCAGTGAAGTTTTAAATACACTGCCACCATGTTCGGGAATCGATCTTTTTAAAGAAAATCAGCGCGGATCTGCTAATCTGAAATCGAGATCTACTAGAATGTGTAACAAGAAATTTTCAAAAAAAAGTATAAATAAAACGTAAGTTTGCAAGGTGGGTTGGTGGGCAGGCAGTACTCTAGTAATGGTTTACGAATTCGAAATAGTAAATTTAAATAAAGAGTATACAGTAATGTATAGTATAGAGTATATAAAAACGTAAAGATTTTTTTAGGCTAATTTGGCATGATCTGATTCCTAAAGGAGAGTATACAAAGCAAAGACAGATGATCTTTGATCAAGTATTTTCATGGTAACTAAGGAAAAATTTTATTTATTTTAATTAAAATAATATAAAAAAAAAAACCAAAAAAAAAGCAAAAAACCAAATATGGAAAACAACCATCGTACAGGAAAAGTACAGAAGTACCGAATTAGAACAAAACCATGCAAACAAACTGTATTCTACGTTAAAAATAAAAAAATAATATATGTATCTTGGAAAGTAAGTTTTTTGATATATTTAATCGAGGAAAAAACTTGTAATTGTTATGCATCGATAATCGATTCCGTCATTCAGAGATTGATATATGTTATTTACTGATTTTTACTGATCTATCAATAACCCGAGTTATTGAGGAATTTTATGTTTAATAATGCATCAATAATGTATAGTAAAGATAAATAATTAATAATTGAAATTCGTTAAATAATGATCATATAATTACTTACATAAATCTTTATTGATATTATGCAGTTGCAAACATATAGTTTTCTGTCTCGCGAATCCTTCGATAGAATATCAGAAAAGCATGACAACCAAAAGAAACTTAATGGGTATTAATTGCTGTAATGAATATTTGAACATTTTAAAAAATCCAAGCCTTTAGCACGATTAAAAGCTAAACACTGGAATACAATACTTTTAAGATATTTCGTATCAGTATGACAGAAGAGCTTCATTTACTTAAACGAGATGAAACTAATTTGAGAATGCAAGTTTGCTGCGCAACAGGAAAAAATATTATTTATGTTGTTATCATATTAAATTTAATTTGTTGTTTATTAACGCTAATAGAATTTTTTTTTGTTTATTAACGCTAATAGAATTTTTTTTTTTTAGTGATCCAAATCTTAAATCTTCCATACAAAAAATTAAATTCAAAAAAAAACTCCGTCATAAAACAAAAACATGCACTTGCCAAAAAAATAATTCAAAATATTCGCAAGAATAAATAACAATACGAATGAAATATGATATATATATTTTTATATTGGTAAACTTCATATCGATACCAATTTCAAAGCATAACATACGTTTTTCTTGGATTCACAAATATCTCATGTCAATCCTTGAATGACAGGAATCAATAAATGACACATAACATAATCACTTATTTTAAATAAAAAAATTTTGAATGCATTTCGAATGGCCATAGAATATAGGTCAATTTCAAGGACTATAATATTTAATAACCTAATTAAAAAACTAAAATAAGTTTTTTTCAATTTTACAGATTATATTTCGTTTAAATATATATTACTAAACTATTCTAACTTTAACTCCAATTTTCCATTAGATTACTAATATTAATACTTTCAAAGATTGTACAAAAATATACGGTAAGTATTCTCTTTGTGAACTGGTTATGTTTATATTGAACGTCGTATATCACTTTAGTAGGAGCTACACATATTTAAAATAAATAATAATTTATATCAAGAATGTAATTTAAATAATAAAAATAAAAATTTTCATCGAATTTATGAGTAACTATTAAGAAACATTTAAATTAAAGTTTAACAATTAAAGTTGTAACGCATATGTTCAAATTTTTTTAAGAATATATATAATCAATTATTTCTTGACAACAATATAGCCAAACTTGATACAAATTTTTTTCTTTTAATTCAACAAATATTTAGAATTAAAATAAAAAAAATTTCATCGAATTTGATTAGGTAGTTGCTGAGAAATCATTGTTCAAAGTTTAATATCTCTTGTAAAAAAAAAAAAAATTGTACTAATTTTTTAAGGGAATATTTCTCAATAACTACTCAATCAAATTTGATTAATTTTTTTATATTAATCCTACATAGCTATTGAATTAAAATAAAAAAAATTTCACTGAATTTGACCCAGTAGGCATCGAGATATTTTTATTTTAAAAAAATCATAATCATAGCCATTTTTGATTTCAAGATTTTCAACGCTTTTTTAAAACTTTAGTTGAAGTTTCTTGATAGCTACCAGGTCAAATTCGATAAATTTTTTTATTTTATTTTACGTGCTTGTAGAATTAAAATAAAAGAAAGTTTATTAATATTAATCAGATAGTTGTCAAGAAACTATCGCTAGAAGATATAAAAATATC
Organism: Gigaspora rosea; assembly: GCA_003550325.1. Classification (NCBI taxonomy): domain Eukaryota; kingdom Fungi; phylum Glomeromycota; class Glomeromycetes; order Diversisporales; family Gigasporaceae; genus Gigaspora; species Gigaspora rosea. The sequence continues at coordinate 45,811 of QKWP01000062.1, forward strand.
AAGAATCGTTATGAGTTTAATTTGCAAGTAGAAGTTACACAAACATAAATTATATGTCCGATGTTGATCATGATCGACAAAACCTGCCACAGATTTTTTGTTTGCTAAAATTTATATAACTAATAATACAAAACCTTACAGAGAAGGTGGAAAATTTGATAAGAATGGGTTGCGGAATTGTTCAGGTAAACGAAAAGGGTCAATGTATTAGACAGATGGCTTTTTTAACTAAAAAATGGTTCTCTTCAACACGGGCTGAACTTGTCGCAATTTTAGTTGCTCTATTAATAACGGCAAATAAAAAAAGCATAGAAATTAGAACAGACAGCAAGGCAGCGATATTAGCAATCCAAAAAGGTATCAAAACGGAAAGCGCAAGAAAATGGATAAAGATTAAAAATGTTGGCTTAGTAGCATCGGTAGTTAGCCTAATAAGAACGAAGAAGCTTAAAGTTCACTGGGTTAAAGTTAAAGGTCACTCAGAAGAAATCTTTAATGAAGTAGCTGATAGAAAAGCTAAGGAAGGAGCTAATAGTCAAAAGCACTTTGTACTAAGTGCAGATAGTGTGAAAGAAGTCAAGATAAGGTGTAAATAGAATATGGAACCAATCGAAAAACCAATTCGCTCCTTTGTCAAAATGTTTACAAGATTGGTTAACAAGGCAGAATGGACCTTTACACATACAAAGAACAATGTGACTCATCAAGAATGCACCAAGCTCCAACATTGGCCAACCTTCTATAAAATTACTGAAAGTAGTACAAGGGTACAAAACTACACAACGGAGAAAAACACACTACAGCTCTTTGAACTTAAGTGTATTAACAACCTGCTACCAGTCCTAGTGGCTTTAAACAAAAAAAAAACCTGACATGTATCACAGTACTACCTGTATAGTCTGCAAAGAGAAGAATGAAACAGTAGAGCACCTCATAAGCTGCAGAGTATCGATAAACCTACTTAGAGACCTTGAAGAATGTGCAGTAAAATCAAGCCTACAAAAGTTAGAAAACACAGAAGAAATAGAAAGAAAAATAGAAGAGGTTCTAGTAAGTTTAGGAAAGGGTAGTACAGAGGATGAGCTAAGAAGAAGAGAGCGTTGAAAAGAGGCCTGATAACAATAGAAGACTATGAAGAATTGAGACCACTTTTCAAGTCAAACAAACAAACCATAAGCTTCCTGGTTACTTTATGGAAAAAATAGATAGAGCTTATATATAGGAGAGTATGGATCCCTAGATGTAGGCTAGTAAAAGAGTGGGAGGAGGAGTTAAATATTACAGTAAAGGAGAAACGTAGTAAAAGGCAGAAGAGAAAGAAAAGAAGCAAGAAAGAAAACAAGAAAGGGAAAGAGAAGTCGTCACGAAAAGCATAGAGCATAGAAAAAGAGAAGAAACAAGAAAAAGAAGTCGTGGAAATTGAAGTTTGGAAACTAGTTAGAGAAGAGGTAGCTCATTGTATCAACAGTGGCGAGCGAGCTAGTTGGTGAAAAATATAGTTAGTAGTTATGATAGGCTGTGAAAACCATCCTGTAAAGTATTATACAACTTAGAACAAAGCTGTATAGTACGAGGAAAATCTCACTATAGCAGGTCGCACATAGGTATTCTCTGAATAACCAGGTGTGCTAATATTTGTAATTTAGGTTATAGAAAGATAGTTTTTCTTTTTATATAATTTTTGTTATTATGTTAAGATAATACAATCCCTAATAAAGTATTGGCATGACTGCCGAATTAAAAAAAAATAAAATAAAATAATACAAAACCTTAACGATTTTGTGATCTTGTGATCAGATTTTAATGATTTTGGGCTTGCTAGAATCGTCTTATTGAGACGAACATTTTGTTAGTAAAATTATCCAAAACTGACAAGTAGAAAAAAAGTTACTTAATATTAAATAATACATTTTTTTTTTTTTTTTTAAGGTGAGGCCTTGCTTATATCTTTATTGGGTAATTTATATAAGTGATTACATAGTGTGTAAAAACTTAAATTGTACAAGGACAAAATACATATAAATTACATGCAAGAATAGAAGCTCAGACTAATTTATCTGCAACCTAAACCTACTAGAGTGGTCAAGACTCATTTAGATTTGAATATTAAATAATATATATAGGGCAGCGTCAACTAAAACAAGGCTTATGGCATTTTTTGCAAAAATGAGTTAACTATACCATCATATAAAGCAGGAATTTTTCTATATAATTTGACATTTAAAGCATTGATTTGCATAGTAAAGTTTTTACCGATGCTTACTTTTTGAAATGCTGTATACAATTAAACGTGATCTAAAATTAGAATTTGGATATCCGGTTGTCGATCCTTGCTGCAGAGCCATAGAAATGGATTCGTGTGATTGGCTATCAAATGTCGATCCAACAGGTTATACTAATAATAGATCATCATTGTTATTGTTACACAAAATTTTAAACGTGATTTTCTCAAAATAGAAAAAAGCCATAAGCCTTGTTTTAGTTGATGCTGCCCCATATAATATATATTATATACCGTATATAATTTAATATATATATTATATATATTATATATAGACGTGATTACCACCCTGACCCGTGTATCCATGGTATAAATCACATGATAAATGGCACGCCCCTAAAAATAAACAATTTTTATTAAATAAAAGTTAAATTTTTTTAATATTAGGGTAAAGGTAATAGTTAAAAATTAGAATAGAGGTTTATATATAGTAAAATTTAACAAGGAATTTTTTTTTGCATAAAAAAAAGTAGTTTTATAGGCAAGTTTTTAGGTTAGAAGCAATTTTAGCAATTTTTAAATTTTTTTTTTGTTTTTGTTACACAAAAATTGATTTACATGTTACATCTGATCCTGAATTTTAATTGACAAATTGATTACAGATGATAATCACCTATAGTGTAAATTACTTTTTTTTTTAAAAATATTAAAGGTGAGACCTTGCTTTTATCTTTATTAAATTTAATAGAAGCTTTTTACAATACTGAAAAAATTTCAATTTTTAAATCTAATACTAAGAATAAAAACTCAGGCATATATTTAAGTAAACCTAAATACTAATTTACTGCCTAAACCTTTTATATTACATTTTTCATTAGCATATTTCAAATATAAGATTTATAAAAATTAACATCATTAGTATTCTTTTAAATATACTCTTTTTGCCCATTAACTGTTTTCAAATATAATCTTTTATCCAATACCTATTTTTCAAATATAGTCAAACATCTATAAATGCAACTTTTATAAATGCAATACTTCTCTAAATGCACGTTTTTTCTTTCTGTAAGGGAGGTGCCAGAAATCAGCTGATTTCTTAGGGGGGAGGGGGTCTCTGGCCTAGTCAGGTTACTATATATCCTTTATTCTGATTGGCTAATACAATATATTATTTATATAATATATATTTAAAAATACTATATATAAAAATTTTATTAGTTAATACCTTTTGATCCACTGGTCCAATTTGGATGATTTAACTACCAAAATGATCCTCTTAAAGAGAGGATTCTAACAAGTCCAAAATCACAAAAATCTAATCACAGGATCATAAGATCGATATAAATTTGTGCATTATTACTACATTTATAGTATTTATTTAATAAATACTATATATATAGTAATAATGCACAAATCTATATCGATCTTATGGTCCTGTGATTAGATTTTTGTGATTTTGGGCTTGTTAGAATCCTCTCTTTGAGAGGATCACTTTGGTAGTTAAATCATCCAAATTGAACTAGTGGATCAAAAATTATTTATTATATTCTATATATTATTTAATAGTAAATAACTTTTGATCTACTGGTCCAATTTGGATGATTTAACTACCAAAATGATCCTCTCAAAGAGAGGATTCTAA
>QKWP01000062.1:50179-127594 GCA_003550325.1 Gigaspora rosea
GAACCTCGAAATAACGCCCATGGTCGTTATTTCGTGGTAATACGGGTACGAGAATTAATCGCATGAAAGATTGCGATATGATAGAAAAATTCAAAATTTTAAAAAAAATTTTATTTTGGAAGACTTTACTTACTAATGATTTTGAAAACTTTTACTTCGTAGCGAATATTTCAAAATACCATTTCATACTGCAATAAATAATTTTCTGGAACATAATTTTAAGATAAAACTTTAAAGAACACTTTCAAAACACCTTATAAAGAATCTTTTTATTCAAAATAACAATGATCCCCGTGTTTGATACAAGTAAAAGGTTTGTACACGAATGACAAAAATTTTGTACACGAATGACCTAAACATTTTAAATAAAATAACAATATTTGTAAGCATAAAAGTATTAAGAAATGTATATAAAGACGAAAAATATGGTATAAAAATATCATGTCTATAGTTATTATATTTACTTACTGTAATTTCACCGAACACCAATTCCCAAAGATTAATATACTAAGACAACCTAAACGTTTAAATCAAGTATAAATAAAAAAAATACAAAGACAACAAAGACAACAAGACGAAAAAGAGGGTATAAAATTTTGCTAATGCTCTAGACACCTTGCAAAGTGTTATACCTACCATTTAGCTAACTACCTTTTAATTGTTGTTGAGTTAATTTCGCGAAAAACAAATTCCCAACAAATTCCCAATCTGGCGATTTCAAGAAACTTTTTCGAAACAATAGTTTGTGATTGGTTAAAAATATTATTTCATAATAGGATCTATTTTTAATGTAAGATAAATTCGCAATAATCACCATCAATATTAATTTGATTGGTACAATTTTGAAGATCTTATTCAAAAACCTCACCAAAAGATCCATATGGTGAGACAAATCGGCCCATATGTTTAAATAATATTTTATATCATACTAACCTCCCTAAATGCACATAGCCAATCAAATTTTGGTATTTAATAGGTTATATAGTTTTTGGCAGAAGTTACACAAACTTGATAATCTAATTTTTAAAGCTACAATTTAATTGGCTCTCTCTAAATACAAACCTCCCTAAATGGATATTGTAGACTTGTCTCTACAAGTTGCATTTATAGATGTTTAACTGTATAACCTTTTTAAAAAAAGGTCCTGTATTAGCAATTTTTCAAATATGATCACACATAGATTGTTCTGGGTCTGTCTTAATATATAAGATTTTTATCTTTGTTCTAGATTATTTTTCTATATGGCTGCTACTAGTTATCAAATAAATTATAATTAGTATAGATTTCCAAAAATAAGCTAACTTTATTTTTTGAAAAATTGTAAAAAAAATTGCTAGTATTTGTTATATAAAAGTCTAAATTTTACTAAGTAAACTACAAAGGTGCTATTAAATAAACTTGTTCAGAATATTAAAATACACTTATCGTAAAAAGTTTGGTGTTATTTGAACAACTTTTTATTAGTATATTTTCAATTTGTTAAAAAATTTAACAATTCAAAAATAAGCTACTATTTAATTTTAATTTATTTTTGGAAATATATAGAGTGCTTCGTATTAAAAGGGCACATTTTTATAATTTTTTGAAAATGAGTTTTTATTAAATTCATATAAATTTTGATATGATTGATATTTTTTAATTATTAATAAAAGTTAATTTGCATAATAAAAAATTAGGATAATATAAAAAGAAAAATTACATAAGGCTACATAGAGCCAATATGTTACAAGATTATCCAATAGTCACCTGCTATCTTTAACCAATCAAAATCATGGAACTTAATTAATTCTGAATCAGTCCAAAAATCAAACCAAATGGTTTAACTTAACTATCTCAAAATGAGATATAAAAAAAATGGGCCTTTTTAATATAAAGCACTCCATATAGTGTTCTTTGTCAATTTTATAATATTATTTATTAAAAGATCATTTAATTATAGTAATAAGATAGGTAAAATAATTCATGATACAATGTGTTATCAAAGGTGAGAGTTCTATAATCATCCTATTTGTCTTTCCAATGTAATACCAATATAATTTGAAGAGTATTTCCTGATTCAAGATTCTATTGCCTAGTCCTGAACTAAAATTTGTAAACTTATTTGTTTTTTTTTTTTTTTTTTATACAACGAGGTCTATCCTCTAATTCTTTATTAATTCAATTTATAGGATTATACATCGTATATATCAAAAGAGAATTTTTGGGAAATAGGGGTAAGAGCTGATTTACTCTCGACCTAAGCTGTGCTAAGATCGCTAGACCTCAGTTTTTGAAAGAATATAGGAAAGATCGCCCACGGGCGATGTATTTGTCTATGTAATTGTTAATGGGTATATGGAGTATGCTGTTCTCGTTATGGAAGTGGAGTTGTCTATCTAGGGGAGGGGCATCAGAAGAATTGTTATATTATATCGGTATTGCCTAGAAGGCAGCCAAATTTCGTGGTAGATCATTTTTGTTATTAGGTGATGTAAGGCAGGTTCGTATTTGAGTCTGTTTTGTCGTCTTATAAATGGTGCTAAAGTAGTAGTTGTGATAAATCCAAGAGGTAGATTTCTGTTTACATGGAGGTCTTTGAAGGCGGCAATGAAGTTTGTTGGCTGGTATAGATCTAGTTCGAGTTCGGTGGCCAAGGTTTTAATAATATCTTTAAGGGGTGAGGTTAGAGTGGAAGAGTTAGAAAGGCAAGAGATTAGGTGTGAGATTGTTTCTGGAGCAGAGTGGCATTGTGGGCATCGAAAGTCTTGATATTTTGTTGGGTTTCGATAGTGAAGTGTTTCGAATATAGGGAGTTCATTAGCTAGTAATTTAACTTTAAAATTCTTTAGCTGAGAGAAAGCTGGGTTAGTAGATAATGACAATGGTCTTTCTTCGAAAGATAGGTATGATAGAGTAGCTCAAATTTGAATGTCTGGGCAGTTGTGAACCCAGTATCTAATTCTGTTTTGGTTCATCCATTGTGCGTGATTAGTAATATTCGTGGTGTCTTTTAGAATTATTTTGAGGTTGTAGGTGCACGGTGTATTGTAAAGGGTAGGAATGTATTTATTATGAAGGTAATATTGGGGAGTAATGTCCAATTTTAGGAAGTTGTCTATGTTTTGAGGGCGGGATAGATCATTGATTGAATTGGAATTCTAGTTTTAAATTTGAGACGATTGCTCTGACGGTAATTAGCATTAGAGCATATTGGTTTTTTTCCAGAAATAGAAGCCGGTAGGGTGGATTGTTATATGCCTGTTCTATTAGGGTTATGAATTTACGGTTGTTGAAAGAGACTGAGATGTTGGTTCCGGGGAAGAAACTTGTAGATATAAAGGCGAATAAGGTAAGTGCTGCGTTTTCGGTACTAGGCCAGTGTTTGTTTGCGCAGCCCAGGTAATCAATGAATCTTGGAATGAGCATATTGCGAGTGGTTGATTGGTGTCCTTATCGTGCGATGTGGTAAAAATGTAGATTTCTGCTCGTTGGGATTTGTTGTGGAGTTTAGTTAATTTTTCTCATGCTTCCATTGGGAAATCTGAAAAAGCAGTGAGTGGGCGTGTATGTTTCGTTATATTGTGGCTGACGTGTTTGTGGGTGTCGTTAAGGTTTCGGGACGGGCCCTGAGTGGGTTTGATGATAAGTGCTGATTTTATATCGTTGAGATCTGTGTATATAATTTTACAAGAGGATACTCGTATTGTGTATACAAAGTTTTGGTTACGCGTGAAGTAACAGTTTTTCTTTTTGAGAGTTGGGTCTTTTAATTCGCAATCTGGGCAAGGGGTTGCCTTATTGTTATTGCTTTTTGTGTAGTGACGAATATGGACAGATTGGTTTGTAGTACAGCTAATTTTCCCAATCGTTAGGTCAGAAGTAATTATCCATGAGGTTTTTCCCGGTCCCCATTTTGTTAAGGTGAAGGGGGTTCAGGTTTATGTATTGTGTTGTGGAAATAGAGTTGTTGAGATGAGGTCTTGGATTTCAGTAAACCACCGAGGGGTTCTTCCTGGTGGTATTTTTCCAATGTTGTAATGGAAATTCTGCCAGTTAAGAAGTTCTGTGCTATTGAAGTTTAGAAATTGTTCAATATATCTGATATCATGATGATTTAGCTTTTCTTTTAAATGGTGGGATTTCGGGTGATGTATTATTATATCGTTGATTGATGTGCCACTTCTTGGTAATGGTTTTGGCCGGTCGGTCGTAATATTGCGGATAAATTGAATATCGGTGGCATGGATTTCCAGGATTGATTGAGCGGTATGTGTGTAGAGTTGGTTTCTAGGGAAGAGTAGTGTCTCGTGAAAGATATGTGAGTGTGCTTTAGTCGAGTCCTGTAGATCCTGTAGTCTGATTTTGAGGAAGGAGTTCTCAAATTGGGGGTGGTTAATATTTTTTAGAAGGTTCTTCGCCAGTATGGTTGGTTGATGCGTAGAAATGTTTTTTAGGCTATAGATATTTGGGTGGAAGAGAAAGGAGTTGGGTACTCCTCTTGATAGCTTTGCTTTGGATTTGACCAGGTTAGTGCTACAGTTGGTCAGAATAGTTAGTTGGTTAGAGGTAAGAAAGAAACTGTATAATCTATATTCGAGTCTTGGGGTCAGTACGTTGTTGATTAGGTAGATAGCTTGTTTTTCTGTGATGATTGCTCTTTTCATCATTTTGATGCATTGTTTGAATTCTGCCATGATGATTTTTTGAGATGAAGAGGGGTTGGGATTGAGTGAAAACCATGCGCCGAGATATTTGAACGGTTTTGAGTTAGGGATTACTGAGATAGGTTGGTTGTCAAATGTTATTGTTTTGTCATTTGATTTGGAATTTGTCGTTAGGATCGATTTCGAGGGGTTGATGGTTATGTTTGTTAGCTTGTAAAAGGAGTTAGCAGTAGTGAGGATGTTTTCTAGGGCTGTTTTGTCTGGGCAATCCAGATAGAGTCGTCCATGTAGGCCATTATGGATGCGTATATTTCTTTAGATTGGGTAGTTGTAGTGAGTGTTCGTTTGAATCCGGTATGTTCGGTAGAGATGCGAGTTATGAGTAGGTCATAGTAAATGATCCAGAGGATTGGAGAGATCGTTTCCCCTTGGTCTATTCCGTCCTCTATAGCATAGAGGTTGGTATGACCAAGGCTAGTTAGTACTTGGTTGGAGCGGTTAAAAAGTGTAAAGGTTAGTAGATTTATAAAGGGTGTGGGTAGTTTGATCCTTTCCATGGCTTTCCTAAGGGTAGGAATATGAATTAAGTCAAAGGCTTTTGACATGTCCTGTAGTAAGAGCCAAAGTTCTTGTTTTTGGGTAATAGCAGTTTCGATAATTAAAGAGAGTTGAGTGATTGGTTGAATGGTACACTGGAAGGGTAGGACTGCATAGTTCAGTGGCGAGAGAACCTAGTATCGTGAAAGTGTGTCGGAAAGTTTGTTGGTGAGGAGTTTTGTAAATATCTTTCTTGAGTGATCGATTAGGGTTATAGGTCGAGTGGTTTTAAAATCGAAATTGTAATGTGCTTTCTTTGGTATAGCCCAAATGTTAGACATTAGCCAAGCTTGTGGGACTTCCTCTAACCGTATGCATGCGTTGAAGATTTTTAGTAGTTGTTCTAAAGCGGGAAGTGAGAGGTGTTTGAGCAATTCATTTGATATGCCATTTGGTCCGGTGGCTTTATGTTTTGGCGCTTTCGTGATGATGTCATTGAGTTCCTCTATTGTAAACGGTAGTAGTAGGTTTTCATATATCATCAGACGGATTTCTTTTTTCGGTGCATAATGGGGTTTCCATTCTTCCCAATATTCTTCGTTCATCGGGTTATGTTTCGTCCAGTTCTTGAAATGTGTTCATGTAGCGTCTTTTATTTCTGATGGGTCCGTAATTACTGAGTCCGGAGTAATGATTTTGTCAAAACTAATATGGTCTTTCCCTTTTTTTAGAATACTGTTTATTATTCTACTAGTATTATCCTTAAATCATTGTAGCGACGGTTGGTGTAGAATTTGATTTTTTCTGATTGTTGTAGGTATACTTCGGCATTTCTACTTTTCCATATAATCGATTTAATTTCTTTAATGTGTTTAAGAGTTGCTATGTAGTAGGTGTCTTGGGAGTTGAGAGGTGAAGCGGATAAAGCTAAGGAAGTTAGGGAGAAAGGAGAAAGTTGTGCCGATTGTAAGGCTTTAGTTAGATGTTTGTTAATAGTCGAAAGTGAGTGTGGTGCATCTGGGGGAAGATTAGGTTTGGCAGAGGTTGCAATGGAATGAATGCATTTGTTTATGTGTTTTAATGCATTATGTAGTTTTGTAGCCTTTAGAGAGAGAGAGTGGAAGGTTTTTGTAGCAATAGTGGTCTTGGGGATATGACGATTTGCCGCTTGTTGAATTGCATTTGACCACAAATTCCAGCTTTTGTTTAATTGATCGGAATTGGTTATGTTGGGTGTGAAATTAGCGTTTCTTAGTAAAGTAGATGTCTTGTTACGGAAATTCTCCCAGTCTTCGGTCGTTGCTTTTTTATAGCAGAAGATTTTCCGTTTTTTCTTTTTGTTTCGAGGTACTGTTGGGGTGAAGCTTATGTACCAGGTCGTAGTCAATATTTTATGATCGCTATCGGATATGCCTGTTGGGTCAGTCAATTGTGGAGGGTCAAAATCTAAAAGGATTTGGGGTGAGGTCCAGATATCGTCGATTTGGGAGTTAAGGCCTCGACCTTGCCAGGTTGGTTCTAAAATTTTGTGAAAATTTAACAGACTAGTAAGGTTGTTTGAAAACAGATTAGAGAAGAGCGGTAGTTTATTCTTTTTGTGAGTGTCAGGATTGGCGTTGAAGTTTCCCAAAAGGAGAATATGCCAATTTTTCTTTTTAGCTTCCATGGTCCAAAGCGATATTTGTTTTTGTGTACGAGTGGACAGTTCGTTGTTATTGGAAGGTAGGTATATCGATATGACCTGAGTTTTATTCCCGGGGAAAAAGAAGTTGATGTATATGGCTGTACCCAGAAGAGTGTTTATATCGTGTATGTATGGTTGTATAGTATTATGGACGAGTATTGCCGTGCCCAAGCTAGTTTCTCTACTTTGTGTTGAAGTGGGATGGTAGTTGGAGGTGAAGATTTTGTAGTGTGGATTGGTAGTAGCATTGGGGTTGTCTTTTAATTTGGTTTCCGTAAGACTAATGATTTGTAGTTTTTCTTGTAGGCAGAAGTCTATCCAGAGATGAAGTTTAGTAAGATTATTAATTCCTCTAATGTTATGGGTGGCTATGTTTATTTTTCTTTGAAGTTATGTAAGTCATTTTGGTTTGGTGTTGGTATTTGTAAATGGGTAAGAGTGTTCTGAGGTTGTGGCATTAGATGATCACTCATTGATAGGTAGAGTTTTTCTCGTTTGACTCTGATGGAATCATGTCGATGTCTTCTGTTAGTGGGAGGTGCTTTCCAAAAAGGTTCCAACTTGGAGGAGTTAAAGTGGGGACGTTGAAGAGTAGGTCAGGGAGGAAATCGAAAGTAAAGAACTCTCTCAGGAGTTCAATTGCCTTTGGGACATCGGATTGCTTAGTAATAGAAAAAGTTAGGGGAGGGGAAGGGACCCTTTCTTTTATGTGTTTGTTAATTTGGTCATTGTTGATTAGTAGTTTGGGGAGGTCATCTGAGGAGACCTCCGGGGGAGGTATTTTGATCCATTCACTGGGGATCGATTGGAAGAAGTAGTGTTGTCTCAAGGCTCGTGCAGCGATTGTTAGCTCTTTTGGCATTTTAATAGATAGCATCAAGTTTACTTTTGTCACTTGGGTTGGGTCAAGTGGGAGATCCGGTTTTTTAGAGTAGTTAAAAGAAACGTATGCTTTTGGGAGAGGGTCCAGTCTCACATAGAATTTAGGAAGTATTTGGAAGAAGTTTAATAGTGTTTCCATGTTATTAATAGGATAGGAAAATTCCTTTAGGCAGAGTTGTTCCGGGTTCGCCAGTAGTCTTTTTTTGCTAATTAGGTAATCATTAGGTAGGGTATGGAAGGTGTATACCGCCCTTAGGCGTCTAATGTTTTCTCAGAAGTGGTCACCACTGGTAGGGTAGAAAGGAAATAGCCTTTGTAATTGAGGGGTGAGGTCTTGGAGGGTTGGTGGTAAGGGAGGTTTTCTCGGCGGTAGGGCGAAGTATATAGAGGGTATGCGACTAAAGATGTAGTATTCCTGAAGAATCTGTTTGTGTTGTCCTAACTTCTTTAGTTCATTTTGTGTAGTAATTGGGAAGATGTTTTTGGTTGCTTCATTCAGGTCAGCTGGGTGTGCCAGTAAGGAGGTCCTGTTATCAGCGATGTATGTTTCAGGGAGGAGGTCGAAGGTGAAGGCTTGGTGTAAGGTAATAGCGACAGCTTGAATTTGTCTGCGGTTTTCAAGTGGAAGTAAGAAAGGTAGAGCATCTTTGAGTTGTTTGTCTATCCCGTCAGGTGTGTCTGGCAATTTTTGTAGCAAGTTCGTTTTGATGTCAGCTATTAATTTTCGTAAGGCTTCGAATTCTAGGCAAATTTTGATCTTTGCGAAGCCCGCTAAATATAGTGTGTAGCGGGCGATTTCATATGGGTCTAAGTTGGTGAATTCCTTGTTTGTCCAAAAGTCAATTGCCAGTTTCTTTCTGAGTAGGTCAAAGATTTGGTCTCGGTTGATTTTGTTAATGACGTAAGCTTCATTTTGTTTTCTGAATTTTTCTGTAGCATTATTCAGCAAGGTGACAAATTGTCGTTAATGTGGAGGACGGGTGTCATGTTGCCTGGTAAAGGTTCGGAAAAAGGCCCGGTCTTTGTGAAATAATTTGGCTTCTATGGCAAGAGGGATGGTTTCTAGGGTTGGTTTGGTTTGTAGCTTATGTTTAATAAGTTGTTCAAGAAGTGGGGGTGTTGCAAAGGCCTCGATAATCTTGTCTTTGGTCCAAAGGTTTTGATCGAAAAGGTCAGTCTTCATGTCGGATAAAGTAAGCCGGATCGATTCGTCCAAATTTTGATAGTTCTAACGAGGTCGGGATGTTGGGTGCGTCGGGTGGTGGTGGAGGTGCCTGGTCCTGTGAGTGCTTGACTATAGGTTTTTGGGGTATCTTCAGATTCTGTAATAGTTCTAGTCAATGAGGTGTCCTTTCCGAGGTCAGGGACCTGATCTGAGTCGATTTTCATAGTATTGGAGGTGCTGGATTCATTCTGCGTGGAGTATTTTGTTGGGATACAATTTGGGATGGTGGATCAGGTCCTGGGTCGGGGGTTTGACTAAAGTGGGTTGTTTTGAGGTGCCGGAATCATTCTGCGTGGGAATATTTTGTTGGAGTACAAATTGGGGTGATGGGATCGGGTTCTGGGTTGGGGTTTGACTAAAGCGGATTGTTTTGATGAGTGATCGTCCTGTGACGTCATTTCTGAAGTTGACGGGGTTAAACTGGGATCGCCACTTTCTGAATGGATTTTTTCGAGTGATGGGTCTGAGAGTAAAGGCGCATATAGGTTATTGGAAGTTTCTATCGGGCGGGCAGTATGACGGTTACGATTTCTTTTGTTAGGTTGTTCGTTGGAGTATTGATCGTCTTTTATATCGGTTTCCATTGGTATCCGGTTTTCTCTTGTGTCGTCGTTGACAGGTTCATGTAATGGTGTTGTTGCCGACATAGTGGCAACAGGTTTTTTGAAGGAAGTTGGTATTGCGAAGGCTGTGGAGTAATTCCTTTTCCTTAATATAGTTAGAGTTTATGTTGTGTAAAGTGGGCAAGGCCCAAATATCGCTGTAACAGTTAGGCTTGTAATACAAGTTTTGTTGTTTATCTCTACTGTTTGTTTATTTCCGATTTTTGATGATGTACAGGAGAGAGTTTTTTAAACTTTGGGTTGTAAACTTATTTGTTATATAATATTAATTGAAGAAACTTTAAATAATTACTTTTCTAAATACAAGTAATTTGAAGTTCTAAGTTTTTTTTTGTACAAGATTTTAGCTGATGCATTATTTTAAAAAATATATTTTAAATAAATTTTATTTTTTTTATTCTAAAAAAAAGGCAGTTACTTATTATAAAAGAAATAAAAAATATTAAGGTTTGAACAGTACAATACAGATAAAGCAAAGTCAATTATCATAAAAAAAATTAAAAATATTAGACTTGCAATATCTATATAATTTAAATGAATTCAAATTAATTAAAAGTAATTTTTCTACATAAATTCTTGAAGTAATATTCTATTCCTTAATAGCAATTAAAAAACAATGCTTAAATAGTTAAAATTCAATTTTCTGATATTTAGTCCATTTTTGTGAAAGTAGAGAAAGTTTAAAAAACCCTATTTTGTATCTAGTTTTTGTATGAAATTTAAAGATGCATTTTCAAATTGAGAATCTAATGCATTTTTAAAAACATTTGAACTTTCTAGGTTATTAGTTTTATTACTAAAAATTTGACGTATTTTTTGTTTTTTAGATATTAGTAAGCTTGAAAATAGAGTAAGACTTTGGTGGTATATCCAAAAATTGGTTTAAAATATTTGGGTAGAAATTATTTTTAAAACACTTTGACCAATCAAGTAAGAAATGCATATTTGAAATGTATCACCACACAGTATAGTTGTACAAAAATTTAGCCAATCAGAAACTTTTGGTTTACATTATGCTAAATCTGATATCTTTAAATAAAATAAATTTTTCAATTTTTTTAATAAAGAATTTTTTTAAGAAATAAATTTTTTGATCATATAAAATTTAAAGGTAGCCAACTTAAATTTAATTTTATAAAAAAACAAATATGTTCAGGATTTTAATAACTTTTTTTTTTAAAATTTACTATTAGTTAAAAGAATTACAGTTTAGATTAGTCACACCATTAAATTATAGAGATAATTATAAGGTACTTCCATATAATAATCATGAAAATCTTTTATAATTGTCACATAAAGGTACCTTTTTTACTATCAAATGTGATGGATTAAAATAATTTAGATTATATAGTATAAAAAAATTAACAAGTTACCAAAAAATAAAAATTTTGGCATTTTTAGGGCTAAGATTAGAGGTTAGTTTAAGAGTAGAGTTTATATTAAACAAATATATGTGGGTTTTAGAAGGATAAATAAAAATTCACATTTCATTTTAATCTGATTTTATTACGATCTGTAACATTAAATTAATTTGATCATAAAGACTATATTACATCAACTTATTTAGTTGATTTTTGAGGCAGTGTTAAGGAAGTTTCGCAAGATAAGAATTACATAACGTCTAGCAATTGTACAAAAATTGGCCAAAAAAAAAAAAAAATTCTAGTGGACAAATTTGTCCACTGGACGGTTTAAGGAATAAACTAAAAAATAAATAATGTAAGTTAAATAAAAACTTTATATATATTGTGTTTATTATGTTATATATATTATTAATAGTATATGTATTATGTGATGCGGGTACATATATATAACTCCAAAAAAAAAAATTAAAAATTCATTTATTAATATTATTTTTAATTTTATGCTCCGGACTTATATCGGTTCCCGATTCCTAGTATAGTATAAATAAAAATATAGAATTTAAAATCGCTTATTTTCGAAACCAACCATATAATCAAATCCTATCGAAATTTTTTGGCTCTGATTTCTAGAAATTTGATTTAATAGATTGAATGACTCAGTTATTAAAAAGTTTACTAATTTCATGAAATTGGAGTCTCCAAACACTTTTGTTTCATTTCCCGATTTCAAAGCTTTGAAACATACAGATTTTTAGTACTCTTATTTATCTCTGAAATACGCCATTTTCACTTTAATTCTGAAACCTCTCAATGTATGAGAGAGCCAATTTGGCTTTGTAATCTACTGTTTGAATTGATGCTCGGTGAGGGATGTTACAAACACGTGCCTAAATTACCTTATAAGAAGAAATATCAGTTATTAAATATTTTTAATTATATATATAGTATTTAAGTTTAAAAGCATAACACTTTTAGATAATTAGTAATTAAATTAGGCTCTTACTTGTTGGGGTATTAAAAAAATTGGATATAAAATACCACACGAGGAAAACAGGTACTGTTAGTATTAGATATCGGGGCCAGATAGGGTTGTTAATGGAGCACTCCGTTGGCTTCATTTTAATAGTAATACTCCAGAGTACTCCGGAGTATTACTATTAAAATGAAGCCAACGGAGTGCTCCATTAACAACCCTAGAGCCAGAAATCGCTTTATATTTAAAATAAAAAATATATTGGTTCCCTAAGTGCGTATCCTTCACAATGGCTTTAAAACTTAAAGCTAAATGCACACACCCTGCATATGCAAAAGATTTTGAACTCGAGACTTGGCATGTACTTATGTACATCTCCTTAAACGCACGCACATGACAATTGTTTAATTATAGTTAAGAATTCTCATTTAATAACCTGCAGGTGATTTGTTATTTTTTTTATCGTACGTACGTACGTACAGTATTCGCGCATGGACAATATCGATATGGACCATTGGAAATCCATGTCCATAATTTTTTATTGGGCAGCAAATAAAATTTTATTGGACATAGTCCAAATGCAAACATGTCATTACTATGATAAACAAAAAACAAATTTTCACATGCAACACAATATCTTATGCCCCAATTTTAAAGCAACCCTCAAATAATAAATTCTTAGTTTATACGTATCAGATAAGGAGCATCTACATAATCGGTATAGATTTAAGATTATCTTAGCAATTGTCAATATATAGAATAACGTTTATTGGAATATTTGTTGTTTATTATGATGTTATCGTATCAACCGTAACTTGTCAAAAGCCGTCAAAACATTTCTAGCCTAATGGGTAATTAATTAAATGCACGCGTAAAAAGTAAATTGTCTATGCGATTGTGATAAATCGTCTATTCATATTAATTAAATTTTTTTGGTTAATTCATTCACTAAATCTTTTTTTGATTAATTCATTAAATATGTAATTTTATTGGCTAATGGCCATGCATAGGGAGTGGAGCCAATCAAAAATTTCGAGAGTTCTTTTTAATTCGATAATCAGTCGACGTTAAAATTTAACTATAAAAAATTTTTTTTTGATATTTTAAAATGCTCGAAATTCTAGAGTTTATGACCAAATGATACTCAATTCAAATCACTAGTCATATAACATATTTATCTAGCTTAATCAGCCTATCACATGAATTATTCCTACGCTACTAATTAATTACTAAGCGCTATCATAACATCAAAAACATGTCCCCCTTTTTTTTTGATGAATTTGTACAACATTTGTAAATTTAAAGGAATCCAATCGGGAATTTTGTAAAAAAAAAAACAATAAATTAACGAAAACCATAATTAATAACACTAACCCTTTTCGATATTTAATTTTTAGAGAATTTTTTGACGAAAATTAATTTAAATTATTAAAAATAAAAATGTCATCACCATCAAAATCTCCAGAAATAAAACCAACAAAACCTACACTCACAATTTTAATTGATAATTATGATTCATTTACATGGAACATTTATCAATACCTTTCAGAACTCGGCGCTGAAGTTCAAGTTTTTAGAAATGATCAAATTACTGTCGAACAGATCGAAGATCTTAATCCAAAAAATATAATAATTTCTCCTGGTCCTGGTGGTCCATCAGCCAATGTAGGAGTTTCTCGTGATGTTATTTCATCTTTTGCTGGAATTGTTCCAATATTAGGTGTTTGTCTTGGTGAACAATGTATTGTAGAAGTATTCGGTGGTAAAGTCGAATATGCTGGTGAAATTGTTCATGGAAAAACTTCAACTATAAAACATGATGGTAAAGGTGTTTATACTAATGTACCTAATGAAATTTCTGCAACTCGTTATCATTCTTTGGCTGCTCAACCTCCAACAATTCCTGATGAATTGGAAATTACAAGTTGGAGTGAAACTAATGTTGTAATGGGTGTAAGACATCGTGATTACACAATTGAAGGTATTCAATTTCATCCTGAAAGTATTCTTAGTGAACATGGTAAAAAAATACTTGGAAATTTTTTGAAACTTCAAGGTGGAAAATGGGATGATAACCCTAAATTTTGTGTAAAATCTCCATTAGCTAAAACTTTTGTACAAACAAATTCTATTCCTTCAATTTTGGAAAAAATACGTAATCAAAGATTAGCTGATATTGAATTGGCTAAAAAATTACCGGGTTGTTCACCTTATGATTATGAGAAATTATTATCCCTTCATGCAACACATCCATTAATTGATTTTGTCTCTAGAATTAAGCAAACTTTACCTAAATATCCTGCTATATTTGCTGAAGTTAAACGTGCTTCACCTAGTAAAGGCAACATTGATCCATCTGCTAATGCCGCTGAACAAGCTTTAAAATATGCAAAAGCTGGTGCTTCTGTAATCTCTGTATTAACTGAATCTAAATGGTTCAAAGGTTCTTTAAATGATATGAGACAAGTTCGTGATGTATTGGCAACTATTCCAAATCGTCCTGCTATTTTACGTAAAGATTTCATCTTGGATACTTATCAAATTATGGAAGCTCGACTTTTTGGTGCTGATACTATATTATTAATTGTTGCTTTATTAACAGATGAACAACTTACAAAATTATATAAATTCTCTAAACATCTTGGTATGGAACCTTTAGTTGAAGTTAATAATCGTGAAGAAATGGAAAGAGCTGTAAAATTAGGTGCAAAAGTAATTGGTGTCAACAATCGAAATCTTCACACTTTTGATGTTGACATGAATACAACTTCCATGTTAGCTGATATGGTACCTGAAGGTGTTATTTTGGCTGCATTAAGTGGTATAACCGGACGAGATGATGTGGTCACATATCGTAAACAAGGTGTTAAAGCATTATTAATTGGTGAAGCATTGATGAAGGCAAAGAATAAAAGAGCTTTTATTCATGAACTTTTAGAATTAGATGAATCTCCAAAACCGACTGTTAAAGTTAAAGCTCCACCAAGTCCGTTGGTTAAAATATGTGGTGTGTCAACGGTTGACGCTGCAATAGCTGCAGCTGATGCAGGTGCTGACTTTATTGGTCTCATATTTGCGAAATGTAGAAGACAAGTTCAAATTGATCAAGCTTTAGAAATTGTAACGGTTATTCGAGAAATTCAATCAGAAAAAACGCAAGATAAAATTGAAATAACTGAACAATCTCAAGAAGATGTGATTAAATTATCAGGAAATGATGATTGGTTTAAATTACAGGCATCGAGAATAGTTAATAATTCACGTAAACCGTTATTAGTAGGTGTATTTCAAAATCAATCATTAGAATATATTACAACTATTTTAGATCATTTGAAATTGGATTTAGTTCAATTACATGGTGATGAACCGTTAGATATGGCAAAATTTTTACCGGTACCAGTTATTAAAGCGTTTCATGTTGACAATGAATTTTCAAATCCTACACTTGTAACCCAACCTGGATATAATGCTTTATGTTTATTGGATACGAAAGTTCCTTTGGTTTCTAACGACAAAGAAGAAGAGACTGAGGAAAATAAGAAATACAAACCTGCAGGAGGGTCAGGTAAAACATTTGACTGGAATATAGCATTAAAAATTAAAGAAAGTGTATCGAAAAAACGAATTGGTGGAAAAAATGGGTTTCCTTTAATTTTGGCGGGAGGATTGACTCCATCGAATGTAATTAAAGCTATCGAAAAAGTTAAACCTTGGGCTGTTGACGTATCTAGTGGTGTTGAAACTGATGGAGAAAAAGATTTAGAAAAAATTAAAGATTTTATAACAAATGCTAAATCTTTTGTTTACGATGATGATGATGATGACTATAATGATGAAGAGGATTATTGCGAAGTTGTAGGTGGAGAGAATGGATATGATAAGGATGAAAAGGATGATGAACAGATTAAGCAGAAAGAAGATGGTGAAATTGGTGTTGCACAGTAAAAAAAAAAAACAAATTCTGTAGTTTTAAGATTATTTATGTTTATATAATGCTTTGTTTTTTCTTTTCATTTAAAGATTCATTGTGAATTCGTTTCATTAAGTTATTCATTTATAAAAATTGTTTTCTGTTTTCTGATCTTTATCAAGTTATTTCGAGTAATATTTTATGTAATAGTCTAATAATCACGATATAGAACATATCGGCTATTATTTGGTTACAATTTTTATTATCATCTGATCTGCAAATCACCTGAAATAAGGTTTATGACTCATAGCGTTGCATAGTAAACTGAGTGTCAAACCAATCTCCCGACGTCAAAACCAATCTCTTGCTTATATGTGCAAAGGTGTCAAACCAATCTCACAACGTCAAAACAAATGTTTTATTTGTATGTGCAGGGAAAACTACTCCGAAAGTTCCGAAAAGCTAAGTATTATCATATACAACAAAACTAGACACTTTCGTTAAAAGTTAACGAAATGGAAACTCAAATTGTGTCGAATATTTCATGTTCATTGTGTTCAAACAAAACATTTAAGAATCTCAAGGGTTACATTTGCACCAGTGTAGAATTCACAAACAGAATAATAACCATACTTCAGTTATTGATTCCTCTCGTATTTACTGTGTTTTATATCCAGGCAAAAACTACAAGAATCTACAAGGGCTAAGTCGACATGAAACACTAATCCACTCTAATTATAATATTCCTCGGGTCGGTTTAATACCTCAACCATTTGAAGCAATCTCTGAATTTAAAAAAACATTAGTTTTTTTAATTCAAAACAAATTAAAAAATGGGTATCAGGAACGAAAACAACATGTAAACGCACCATGCTTGGAAAGTTTGTTTGTTGGGACCTTTCATGGTAATATTAAGCGATATTCACCAAGCCGTGAATACTATTATTGTATATTTAGTGGAGTAGAAGCATATGAAACATTAAGTCAAATTTTCAAAGATCCGAAATGGAGTGTACGTGAATATAAAAACCAACAACAAACCTGGGTGGTTTTAGTATCTCAAGATACAAATCAAATACAACCAGAAATGGTTATTCAATGGAGACGTAAGAAAATTAAAGATGAAGCGAACCATGTTTCAGAAGCAGGTTACATATTTTTAAGTTTTATGATAGATCAAATTTATTATTGATGTAATTAATATTAAATATTACGTTGTAAATTTATTGGCAAATAAATTCATTGACAATATTATTTTTCAAAATCAAGTTTTTATTGACTCTGAATCTATATAAGTTGAAGGAATTTTGAATGATAAGAGATTCAGTTTAGAATCTAAAGATGATCGATTTGTTCTTATTTTTTTAACCCTTGGCATAATTGCCGCAGGACACCATTTATGTACAGGATTTGTTCTTATTTATTGTCTTGTCTTTTTTTTAAGTCAAATTATTTTAATCGATTTAATTGATTTGATTTCTTAATATTATCAAAGATCATTATTAATTTGTCTTATATTATATTTAGATGGCTTGATGGTGGTGATGAATATAAAAAATACTTTACATGAGATGAAGCAGAAATGTGCTTATGATTTGCAATATGAATGAATTTGGATAATGTTTTACCAAAATTTTTCAAATATTGCAAATTCACATGTATAACATCTTATATACTTTCTTTTTGATTCTTTTAGTTATATGGTTTTGATAAGTATCAGATTCATGCAAATCAAATTATATCCATAGCAAATATGTATACATCTTAATAGGAGAAATAAAAAATTATTTTACAATACCAGATCATTCTGCTAGTACATTTTATAATTATAATCCAATATCATTTTATTATAATAAAATGATATTGGATTATAATCATAACATATACTAGCAAGAATGATCTGGTATTGTAAAAATTTTTTTTATATTTTGTACACCAGATGAAGGATCAGTTATACAGTTCCTCTTATTATGTATATTTTCTTGTTCACAATTCCAATATGATCAAAAACGAAGGTTGAAAGAATCACAAGAAATTATACTTAATATTAATTCTATTATAGTCATATCATTATTCATATTACTAATATTTTTAATGATTCATAGGACAACTATAAGAAGCAATTTATTTATCAAAAATTAACAAAGGACTATGCGACAAAATTATGTGGATCTTCACTCCTAATCACAAAATGCTAAAAGGTATCTTTCATTAGATAATAATGCTTTTGTTTACAATTATATATATGATATGTTTGAAAGGAATTTATAGTAAGCTATTATATTTTTTAACATATATCTTATTTAATTATAACTATTTGCAACTGCCTATAATATTTTCCAAATAATACCCAATAATTGAGACCCGGGTATTATTTATCACTTTTACTAGCTTGTTTATTGAATAAAACTTGGGATACATTTACTAATTTATAACTAGTACATTTAATTTTTTACAAATTTCACTAACTTTGATTAGTTACTATAGTGTGAATTAAATTTTATTAATTTATTATTTTTACCAATTAAACATCTTTTGCATTTAATTTTTGCAAATATTAATAGTTGTATCTTTCTCAAAAAAGGTTGGTACATCATGTGCAAAGAAAAAAAGCGCTCTATTTTCATATTCCATTATTTCAACAAGAGCTGATTTTCGTTTATCACCAATTTCACTATCTTTCAAAGTTTTTCGAAAGAAATGTAATACATGGCAATGATTTTTCTTCTTTACTGCAGAGCAAAAAAAAGAATGGATGCCAAAAGTTTCATGTATAGTAAGAAATTCTGGAATATGATAAACCAGAGTATGTATATATGGCGTTATATCATTTGGCCTGTACAGCCCTTTAATAAATGTTGTTGAATTAGGATTACCAGATGAACGTGTTAAAAACATGTTTATCCAAGTGAATGCTTTTTTCTTAAATTCAGATCCAGTTATTCGATGCTTATGCATATCTTGATATAATTCGTAAAAGTTATTCCATAGCTGTTTTATTTGTGTGGCCCATTTATAATCACTAAATAAAATATTTAAATTAAAACTTTGTAGCACTTTAAGTTTATTTTCACCCATTAAGGAAGTTGATTTCCAATTTTTACTTTCTTGGTTTTGCCACCAATGAAAATTAACCTTTATTCGTTTCATTTTCTGAGTAATTGCTATTCGAATTTTTGCATTTGTTTGTGCTTGTGTTTCAATCATTAAAAGTGACCATAATCGGTCAGTAATTCGTAACAGAACATGAAGTTCATCTACAATCCAATGAGTTAATGGAATCATAGAAATTAGAGGAGAATGTTCATGACCTGGAATTTTTAAATAATTATTATGTATATCTACAATATTCTTAGAAATGTTCCAATCATGATTTAAAATTCCATTTTGATCTTTATGAATTAAACACCAAAGACAAAAATAGTCCGAATTTGCTGCTTTGTGCCTCATACAAAGTGCTAAAAACTTCCAATCTGCTGAGAAATATAATTGGATTTGCCATTTCCAGCCATCCTTATCAATATATCCATTTGCAAAACTATTTAAATCTGTGATTAATAGTGTTAAAGCAATTTTTAATATATCATGCGTTTCAATACCTGGATACAATAAAAGAGTAAAATGATAGTTGGGATTATATAATTTATTGAATCATTTAACAAAGTAAAAGTCACCATAACATGCTTTACTTTGTTCCCTATGTTTCTACCATCTCCAGAGATTCGAATATGTAATACAGAATTTGTATGATAATAACCCCTCTTTTTAACCATTCTGGTATAATATATACAAGGATATCTCTAATTGATTGATAAGTAGCTTTTCCAATCGAACTTGTTACTTCTTGTATAATTTCTGAATTACTAATCGTTTCTATATTTTCTTCATTATTTTCTTCAGAATGTTTTTGAAATGATAATAAATTTAAATCAATTATATGAATTGGGACAAATTTTGACATTTGAAAATTAATTTGTTGTTGCATTGCAGAAACAGCCCATTCTCTTGGTAAATCATGCCCAATTGCAGCTAGTAATCGATATGTATTTCGTGATATTCCTCCAATATCCATTACTTTTACAACTGCTTGTTTCTGTAGTTCAATATTTTTGCTATTTAATTCTTCATAATTAATATGAAATCTTCGTGCACCTACTGAAAAAATTAATCCTTCAAGTGAAACATTATCATAATTATTAAATGCTTGTGATGCTTGTTGTTCAAACAAATTTAAAAGCTGATTTCCAAAGTATTTACTACACTTTAATTGCATTGAGTTAACAAGATCTTCAAATGGTTTACGCCTTTTTGATGTAGACTGTTGATCTCGAATTTTATTAATTTGTTCTAATTGAAGTCCAAAGACATAAACACCATTTAATTTAGTTTTTTTTGGTATAGGTTTTTGACCGGTTTTTTGTTCAATTTCAATAGACACTAATTCATGATACCATAGTATATAAAGATTTGCAGCATTTGAAGCGCTTTTATTTGATATAACAATTTCAGTATTATTGTTATATATGAATTCGATTTTGAATTCAGGCGTTTTGTCCTGGTATTGAATTGAGCATGTTATAATTTTTTGTGATTGCTTACTTCCAAAAGTAGTTTTAACAATATAATTATGAGGAACTCGGTATTGATTTGGCTTTGCTGTATAAACAAGATCATTTTTATTAGGATAAATTCCTATCTGAATAATATCATAGGTAAATATGTTGCTTGAAGTTTTTGCTACAATTGTAGAATTTGTATAATTGCTAATTTTAGACACTTTGTGTATTTTAAAATAGAAATGTTTTTTTTAAAAAAAAATACTAAATATGTTTATATATAATCACTGTCATTATCATAATAAGTGCTAATCATTATCATTATCATACGTCAATCTACATGACTCACCCACTCGATAAACAAATATTTTTAGAGCAATTCCATAAATCCGCCAACATGAATACTTTATTTATATACTGAACCTACCTATAACGAACTAAAGGCCCAATTTATATTTATTTGCGCTGAATATAAATAACAAATTTGTTTTATTGTATTCAAACCTAATTGGCCCAATTTATATAACCATACATATGTAGAGATAGGCAAATCGCGGTTTCTCCAAAAATCCCTTACGTCACACATGAATCACGTCATACAAATCTGCAGGTTTCTTAATTTTTTTGTGTCTAATAAAAAAAATTCGAAGTTTTACCCTCAAATTTGTATATAGACCACCTTTTCTTTATTTATTATCATTTCCATTTTATAATACATTAAATGTTAGAAGGAAAACATGTTCTACACTATGATTCCCATATGATTGTTTAAATAATATTAGTTAGCACTTTAACATATAACGTGTTCGTATATCATGTGTTTGCATATGACGTGTGTATTGGAATAACAGTTACCAAATTCGAAAGTTTGAGATAGTACCAGGGACGATGATTTTCTGCGGTGAAAACTTACCAATTCCGTCCGTGACAAAACCAAATTCTGCAAAAATTCCGTGCATTAAAATTCATAATTTCTGTGTGAATTCTGCGTTGGTCATTTATAAATTCTGTGTTGGTTATAGAATATTCTGCAATCAATTTGTCGGATTATTTCGAATATTAGACAAAAAATTTTCGCCTGACCACGCTCGTATTTTAGGTTTATTTATTTTCTACATCGGAACTTTTGGAACTTTTCAGAAGTTATATTTTTAGAACCTTGTACTTATAAAAAAAACTAAATAATTTATAAATCTCTACTTTCTGCGGTAATTCAGTGGTAATTCCATGCTATTCTTAATACATTTCGTGTTTACAACCTAATTCTGTGATTTCTGCGGCATTCCGTGAAATGCAGAAAATCACTGGATAGCATGTTATTGTGTTAGATAGCACGTCTACTTGTAGTATATTAAATTTAAATGTATATAAGCACAAGCTTTCAAATGTGAGATTTCCTTCAATTTTATTTAAGGAAAATAAAGAAAGTAAGTTAATGTAGTGCTGAAGAGACCTAATCAGAAACTTATCTCCTAGTCAGGGTCGATGATTTTCTGCATCAAGTTGTAAACACGGAATATAACGCAGAATTCTCATGGTTGTCATAGTAGACAATGAGAATTTATATATATATATATATATGTAATAATAACGTCGATAATAATAAAAAAAATGGTTGGAATAAATCAAGTTTGATATTATTATCGATGTTAAAAGGATAAGCATCAATACAAATCAATCAAATTGCAATTGTTTTTAACCATCTAATATTCCCAAAATGCCTTTGCTAAAGTATAAAATATTTAGTTCATGTTAGTTCATACAGAAATAGTCAAAGAAATTTAAGACACTATAAAATTATTTTTGTATTAAATAACCTATCTGATGCTTTATTAGATAAATAGGCAACTAATTATAATTTAGATAATATAGATGCTGAAGATAAAATTGATTTAAATAAATATTTGGTCAAAAGTTATTAAATATTTACTACTTCTATCTCAAATAACTTTAGATTGTATATAGTTGTCTATTTTCTCATATAGTGTAAAATGAAGTTTTTCAAAATACAACTTACTCTTATTATAGTGAATTCTTGATATAGTAAAGATTTGATAATGAAAAATTTTGAATTACAGAATTTGTTAAACTTCAACTTGTTGTAATGAAGTATAGTATTCTCTTGATATAAGTTATAGTAAAGGTTTATTTTTTTAGCCAACAACTTCATTATAATGAGAGTGCTCCTACAAACCTGGACCAGACTGGACTTTTGTTAAGTTTGAGTTTGGGTTTGATTATTGGACCAGACTAAAAAATTTGTGTTTCAAACTTTTAAGTTAGCTATATATTAAAGTTAAAAATTTTTGGTTTGTAATATAGTATAAACACCTTTTTTTGGTCAAGATAACCTGTTTTAAACTTCTAAGCAAACTTGTTTAGCATGTAATTCTGCTTATATTAAGGTCAAACTGTGTTTTCTTGAACTTTTTACTAAGTAAAAAATTGGGTTAAGATTAGAAAAAAATTTTTTTTTTTAACTTTAACCCATTTTTTTTCACTTGGTAAAAGGTTTGAAAAAAGTATAACATATTAACCAATGTTTGTTGTCTTCTACTTCTTTTTCACATCTTGGGCAGTTTTGGTTTGGATATTTTGTCAGGTTTCTAGTATACTTATTCAAAACAACTAGGAGTTCATTAGTAATCAATTTTATCTAAAATGCTTTAAGCTTTGACTTTTCTGCGTTCATATATCTTATAAGCGATCAATTTTTATAATTTAATATTTAATATATCACTTGCCAATTAATATTTGTCTTAGCTATATTCATATTTCTATTTTTTGTTGCCGTAACTATTCTACATAATATATATTTCTTTTATTAATTCATTGCTTGTTAGCACTACTACTTTATGATTCATCATTAGTATATATATCTGTTAGCAGTTATTGTGCCTTCATATCTATTAATATTGCTTTATCTTCTGAGCTTGTTAGTTTATCTTTCTTTACAATCATATCTATTTCTAAATTCTTTTTCTTTAGTGTTATTACTACTTCTTTTATTTATACTACTAAGTTCTTTTTATATATTTCTTTTTTTTGATATAGTAAGGGTAGTAACAAATATTACGTAATATTTTTTACTATACTCTCTACCCCCCTCCTCCCATGTAAGATAAATTTGATTGGCTGTTATAAAATTTATATATCTAACGTAAGACAATCAGTGACCTCTCTCCTTTCAGAATATTATGTAATATTTGTCACTACCCTAATAGCTTTAGTTATATACTTATCAACCATTTAAGCCTTTTACTATTTGTTGTTAGTTTTATTTTACTATTGTTTTTCATATATATACAAAGTTGCTAGTACTTATAATACATTTTTTATTGGTGATAGCCATGCTCTTGCTTGAATTACTATTTGTTTTGTTGTGTCTTCAATTTTTTACTATGTACTTAATTGTTTATTTTCTTTCTTTTTTATTATTAATCTTGCTTTGACTGTTCTTGGTACTTGTAGTTTTCTATATATCAACCATAGAGTACCATAGAGTGTTTTCTACTTCTTGAAATAGTCTCATTAGTTTATGTTGCGGATGATCGTGAAATTGGATTATCGTGAAATTCACGTGATCACTGTATCCTAAAATTTCCAAAAATCGTGTAAACAATCGATCTAATCGATCTACACTACGTAATCAATCAAATGCTATAACTGGTCGGTATGCCTATATGCTGCATAAATCGCATTCTTGATATCTATATATAAAGGACCTTCTAACTGTATCAAAAAGGTGACCTAACCCTAACTCTAACCACGAGGCAAAAAAGTGTCTATAAAACCACTAACAAAAAAAAATTTTTTGCCTCGTGTTTAAGGTTAGAGTCTATAAAATTACTAACAAAAAAAAATTTTTGCCTCGTGTTTAGGGTTAGAATCGCCTTTTTGATACAGCTAGAAGGTCTTTTATATATAGATACAGTATCAAGAATGCAGACATATAGGCATATATTGGACCCCGGTTATAGCATTCGATTGTTTTGATTACGTAATGTAGATTGATTAGATCGATTGTTTACACGATTTACAGAAATTTTAGGAAATCCGATGATACAGAGATCACGTGGATTTCACGATAATCCAATTTCACGATCATCCGTGACAGTTTATATACCCTATTTTCTTTATTTGTCATTATTATTGTGGTTTGTGTACCGGTATTTCTTTTTTTTTATTAGTAATAGTTGGTGGCCCAAATTTTCACTTAATTCTGCATAGATCTTCTTTTGTTTGTCTACTATTATTTGTAAAACTAATTCTTTCTGGTATGCAAAATAATAGTAACTCTTTTTTCTTTTATTTAAAGCATACTCTTTGCAACATTGTAATTTTTTCTTTACTCTTATCCAGTATGCTATTATAATTTCCTTTTGGATACTATATACTACTTTCTCTATTAACATAATTCTTATACATCCACTTTCCTTCATTTTCTTGCCATCTCTGTTTTGTAAAAAGGTTCTTCTCTGCTAGATTATTTGTAGGATTTGTTATTTTTTTAACTTTTTTTGTATTTGTATAAACCATTTTGGTATCCTTCTAGTCATAATTTTTTTTGTATTGTTTTGCATCCCCAACCAGGTTGTTATATCTGAACAACTGTTATTCAATAGTTGGGGGTGAGTCATAAAAAAGAGACAAATCATTTTCAGTAAAATTTTTTTAATTTTTAAATTAAAATATCTTAACAACTATTTAATTAAATTTGCTAAAATTTTTTTATTTTAATCTTGAAATTATATAAAATTAAAATAAAAAAAATTTATTAAATTTATTAAGATATTTGTTAAGATATTTAAGCTTAAAGTCATGAAAACTTTTACTTAAAAAAATTTGTTTCTTTTCTACTGACTCACCCTAGTTGTTCAACTCCTAAATGTTTTGAGTACATTTTCTAAGTGCCCAAGCTATCTATCTTAAAACTTATAAATAGTTAATATTGCAGGAACTTGTATAATAAGCATTTCTTTAACTTGATTGAGTTGAGAAAGTTTGAAAAAATTTCTTTTAAAAATAACAATTTTCAGTCTTTTCTATATACCAATTAGTTATTTCTTTTATACATATTATTTTTAGCTAAAAATCTTTTTGGCATTAGCTTTTCTCTATTTCATCTATTATATAATTCTATTATATAGTTTTTATAAATAAAGCAAAAATTAAATTCATTTTAAAAATCTATACAATTAGTTAATATAATTATATATTTAGGGGCATGCCATTTATTACGTAATATTTTTTACTTAGTAGCTACCTCTACCCATGTATAGTGTAATCATTTTATCTAATTCTAATTGATTAATATAATATATAGATGTGATCACTATCTCTGACCATGTATCCATGGTAAAAATTACGTAATAAATGGCATGCCCCTTATAATTTGTAATTTTTTGAATTTATATTAA
Organism: Gigaspora rosea; assembly: GCA_003550325.1. Classification (NCBI taxonomy): domain Eukaryota; kingdom Fungi; phylum Glomeromycota; class Glomeromycetes; order Diversisporales; family Gigasporaceae; genus Gigaspora; species Gigaspora rosea. Next base: position 75,997 of record QKWP01000062.1, read on the forward strand.
TATTTTATTTATCAATTAGATTCATATTTTTTTACTATTATCTTAGCATTTGTATTAATTTTATCTTTTTATTGCTATTATTTTGATAGCTCAATTGTTCTTTAGATGTTATAGAATTAATTTTTTTTTCAAGCAGCATTTTTTGCTGCTTTTTAATATTATTAGCTATTATTATAGACTTCTGATTAATTAATTTATATAAGAGTCAACAAAATTAGTATAGTATTATTACTATTACAAGGGTGTGAGCTAGGCATTATCTAAATCTAGTATACTATAGATATGTTTTTTGCTCTACTTTTTTTCATTTCAGCCCAACTACTTATTAACAACAAAGTTTTACAATATTATATTAATTTAATAAAATAATATTGGAATAAAGATTCAGAAAAATAGTTAGCAGAAGAACTCTAGAGTCTTTAAAAAAATAAAAAGATTATTAAGCTTTAATAGAACTAAAAATACCTAAGCATATCAGAAACTTTGATATAAATATAAATAGTAGAAATCAAAATTATATTTTATTTTAAAACTGTAATCAAATATTTTATAATTAATTCTTAAAGTTAAAAAATAAAAATAAAGTAAAAATTAGTCTTTTTATATTTTTTAAATGAAATTTAAATACTATTTAGCTATTATTATAAGACTATTACAATATATAAAAAACCTTTACCCGGAAGATTTAGATTATGATGGTCCTCTAACGCTTAACCTGAGAACTTCTGAATCTTGTGGAGCCGTGCAAGCCGGGCATACGGTGAGCGCTGTAGAAGACATTGCACCAAATATCTTAGAACCCATATCATCATCTCCCTCTGAGATATTACTTTCTAACCCCAACAATTTAGTGCTAACTTATCCTGATGACAAATTGCTACCAGATAATAATGCTAGTACTTCAAATACCATTTCATCATGCCATACTGAAATACCACACTTGCATTATACACATTCTTTATTATCTACACAACTATACAGCTCTATCTACCCTAAAGAACAAGAGATATATGATGAATATGAATTGTTACTAGACGATTCTGACAATTATTCTAGCTTACCTACTAATAATATAGAAAGAACAAATATCAATTTTCATCCTAATCTACTCGAGATTTATGAACCATCAACATGCTACAACAAATTTTTATACTACTATAGATTACAATCTTTACCTTCACCACAAACTGTTGGCTCCTTTTTAACCTATCTACAAGAAGAATATCCTATGTTTTATAAAAAACAATATATCAGAATCTCTTTTAAAGAAAGCAGAATTGATTATGTGTTTGAAGAAGCACATATATATTTATTACATGAACACCTCTTACCTAATCACTTTTTTGTACCTTTTGAAGATCTAAGTTTTTATGATGACGTTCCACTCAAATCAAATTATTCTTCTAACTCACATTCTAACAATAATAACAATTTCCAATTGCCAGCTTCTATTGATGACCTTTTTGATCCTATACCTTCTCTTACTTCATCACCTTATAACAGTTCACCAACTACAAATGGCAACCCCTTAATATCTTCAAACTTTCAACCTACTCGTGACTTACATATTAATATCGCTACCCACAATGTTAGAGGTTTTAACTCAGCTTCTAAGAGACAAATATGGCAAGATTATTGCATTAACCACAATATTTCTATTGCTTGTATTACAGAAACCAAAATTTCACACAAAACCAAACTCTCATTTTGTAACAACAATTTGTATACATATTATTGGGCTAATGCTGATAGTTCAATAGAAGGTGCTGCTATTATGATCCGTAACTACCTTAAGCCTCACGTTCATAGCTGTCTTATGCACCCAGGAGGCGCAGTTGCACTCGACCTTTTCTTCAAAAGCAATATCAAGTTACGAGTTATTTCTGTTTATTTATCTTCAACTGATACTATTAAAAGAAATAATACTCAGAATACTGTTATTAACTGGATTTTACAAGCTCGACAACTAAATATTCATCCTATTATTCTTGGGAACTTTAATACACAAGACAATACTATAAGCTCTTCTTCTTCCAAATACAAACTTATCAACTTTCTACATCATACAAACATGTTTGATATAGGTGCCCATTTTAACAATACACATTATACTTGGTCAAACAATCTGGCTCATAGTAGAATTGACTATATATGGACAGACTCATTTAATATACAATTTATTCTTTCATATGATCTTGATAATAGTCAAACTAGCACTCTTAGTGATCATTCTATTCTTTTTTCTTCCTGGACATTTCCTAATGCTTATAGCAAACCCCCTCGTATGCATACTGGTGTTAGTCGAAGAATATTTAACTACAAATCTATGTCAACAGACCAGTGGACAGAATTTTCAGAGTGTATTACACAGCTATTTTTGCAGCACAATATACCCCTTTCGGTAAATACTCATGAAAATATTGATACTACTTGGCACAAAATTCAACACTCTATCCTACAAGCAGCAATCCAATTAATTCCAAACAAAATATCTCGCAAACGCAGCTATAACCATAAATATACACCACACTGTACTGCTCTTTATACTGGACTCAAAAAACTTGGCCACCTTATTAAAAAAATTAAAAATAACCCAAATTCTTATCTTCCACATATTAACTCACATATTCTTTCTATTAATTCCTACACTAAAGCCAATCTGGACCCTCTTTTATCACTCGATACTGCTAGTACTCAATCCTGGCTTCAACATGCCTATGAAGTCTGGAAACAAGTCTATCATGCATACCAGTTAGAATACTCTCTTCTTCTTCGACAACAAATTAATCATGCCTCTGAAAAACGTTGTGAAACCCTAACTTCCAAACCTAAACAAGCTATTAATAGCATTCTTGATCGGTACCAACCCCCTATACACTTCTCGAATATTAAACTTAATAACCAACTTGTCACAGAACCTAGCTTAATCAAACAGCATATCAAATCACATTACCATAATTGGACTGCTCACAGACCTATTAACCAATTTCTCTTTGACAATTTCTGGCATCAACATTATCAGCCTCTTTCTCATATCAATTCTGCCTGGTATACCTCTCTTACTGTCCCTATTACAGAAGAAGAAGTTCTTCAAACAATCTCTAAACTTCCAAATGGCAAAGCCTGTGGTCCTACAGGAATTAGCTATGAAATGATCAAACACCTCGGTTCTCATGGTATTACTACACTTACTGCTTTGTTTAACCGATGCCTTTCTGAAAACCGTATTCCTAAACTTTGGAAACATGGAAGAATTTTTCCTATTCCAAAAAATAACACTTTTGAGGGTAATCTAAATCTCACAAGACCTATTAGCCTTATTGAACACATTCGGAAACTTTATACAAAAATTCTTACTAATAGACTGAACCAAGTTTTTTCAAAACATACTATACTATCTCCTTATAACTACGTTGCACTTCCAAACAATAGTACTTCTATTCCCATTCACATTCTAAACAATCTAATTGAAGATGCAAATTGTAACCACAAAGAAATTTGGCTATTGTCTCAGGATATGAGCAAGGCTTATGATTCTGTCAACTTTACACTTTTTAAACATTCTCTCACTCGCCTTAATTTACCATCTAGTATAATCAATATTCTTCTGGACTTACTAACTGACAGACAAAACCAAGTCATTACTAATCTTGGCCTTACTGCACCTTATCAGGTTCAGAATGGTATAGATCAAGGCGAAACTATTACTCCTCTTCTTTGGAGAATTTATTATGATCCTTTAATTACTCATATTCATACAAATACACCTGGTTACTCAATCGGTACATCCTGGATGACTAACCTCAAAAATCAGACATTTGACAAAATCCAGACAAAATGCTCTGTCCTGGCCTATATGGATGATACTCTGTGGATTGCCTCTTCACAAACTGAACTTACTAGAATGATCTCTATTGCAGAATCTTTCTATACTATGGCTAATATTCAAGTTAATCCATCTAAATCCATTCTATCAACTAATCTGAAAGTTAATAACTATACCCCTATTATTTTTAACAACCATGCTCTTCCACTATGGCCATCATATCAACCTTTCAAATTCCTTGGATGCTGGTTTATACTTGACAACAAACAATCAAAGCAAACATGCCTATTAATAACAGAATCTTCTCAGCTTATCAATATTGCTAGAACTAAAAAAATTACTGATACACAAGCACGATATATCATTAATACTGTTATAATTCCTACTATGGAATATCGTATACAAAATATTGTCATTAACAGATCAGCTTGTAACAAGATTCTTTCGCACCATATAGGTCTAGTCAAGCACAAGGCCAAACTAAGTCGCACTATTCCTACTAGTACACTCCTTCATCCTCAACTTTATAATATTAAAAATATTTGGGATATACAGCTCCAACACCATATCTCTAACTTTATTAAACGCTTAAATGACAACAACCTACTCGGTACTACAACTCATATTCGAATCCAGCAAATCCAAAATAACCTTTGGTCATCTACTAGCATCTTTTCGCATCCTAATCCTACTATAGATGGCCCTAACCGCTATACAACTAATTTCAAAATTATTCAACTTTTTAAACATCTGGGATGGACTATTAATTCTAATCCTAACTTTAATATTCCATTTACTATCAAAGAGGGAGCAATATCTCTTGAATCTATACTATCTTCGCATTCTAAATATCCTACCTTCAAAAAACAAATTAGACATCATCATCTTCTATTTCTCGATCAACTCACCTCCTTTGACAACTCATGTTTGCTTGACTGGAAACATATTTCACCCAGACTTAACAAAATTCCAAAAGGCAAAATTCCCTTGTGGTTTACCTTTTTGGAAGACCAAACAACAAGCCATGCATATGAACGTACTATTTACCCACACTTCAATTTACCGCAAACTAACTACTACAGCTATACTACTGGACACTTCTCTAAATATACTAAACCTTGGCTCATTACTCTATTTGATAATCAAATAGTTATTGGCAAGGCACGTCGCCAATCTAGTACTTCAGATTATACTCTTATCACACATTGGCAGTGCAATATTCAGCCACAATTTACACGATTATACCCAACACCATCTATTATTACATTTCCATGCTCTAGCTGCTCTCTCAATTCCAACATTATTGCAAACAAATGTACTATTCTTATTCCAACAAGCCATGCCACCAAATTTTTTGGAAGACTTAATCCTGACAAATCTGTAAACCTAAATGCCAACTACCTTGACCTTATTTTTTCAACTGCAGCAAGAAATCCAACAAGTATTCCAATACTACCAAATCTTCTTATACCAACAGCACAAATACCTTCTTTCTTTCACTCTAGCCCTGCACTTGATACCTTGCAATCAATTTGCCATTACAATAGTCATCTAACAGAATTAACATTTTATACTGATGGTTCTGTTATTGATCTGGGCAATTCTCAGTGTTCTATGGGTATTGGCTGGATACAATTGTATAACCAGAACATTTTACATACTTTCCAATCACAAATCAAATTTTGGCCATGTTCCTTTAAAGCTGAGCTAGTAGCAGTTTTATCAGCTATTAGTACTGCTCCTAGAAACTGTTCTATACAAATCTTTACAGATTCCCAATCTGTAATATCCAAATACAGTAGCTTAATTCATACTATGCCTCTCTCCAAACCCTTTAATATACCTTATTGGCCTATCTGGAATACTTTATTAAACTTTATTAGATCATACAATCTTAATATTACTTTTCATAAAGTTATTGCACACCAAGATGATGAATTCAATAACAAAGCTGATCAACTAGCTCGCTGTCATCAAACTGCCCCATACCTTCTTTTTGATTTACAGAACATTTACAATCACAATTTTACTCTTTCTGTTGATAATTTTTCTATTGAACTTCCTATCCGTCGCTGTGTTAGAACTATTTGCCATGCACATATACTTGCTCTCTGGTCCTCTCAAAATCGTTTTCAACAATGGCTACCAATATCACAATATATTAACTGGAATGCTACCTGGTTATATATTAATAATAACCAAAAAATTTCAAACTATTCACATAGTTTTTACTCTTCAACACTCAAATCTTTTAGAATTAAAATACTTTTAGATGATCTCCCTGCTCCACATATTCTTCATCGAAGAAATCCATCTTACCCTAATACCTGTCACCTCTGCCAACAAGCAAGTGAACCCTTACACTGGATTATTTGTCCTACCTCTGAACCTTTATTCCAACTTATAAAAGACTCCTTAGCTCATATACTAAGTCCTAACAAACTTGAAATCACTAATTTAGCTGCTGAGAACCTATACACTCAAATTATGAACTTGAATAGCTTTCAAATTCATCAACTTCCCAACCAACCTTCTTTGCTTTCTACTTTATCTGGTTTGATACCTTTGGATATTATCTCTACTCTATATGAACTTACTACATCTTCTAAATCTGCCTGCTCTCTCACTATTTCACTCTTACTTCATATCAATCAGCAAATTTATACAAATATTTGGATCCCATACTGCATTTCTAGATCTCAAAATCAAGCATTATACTCCCAAGCTTCATCTTCTCTTTCTAGTACATTTTCTATATCCAACTCTTCAAAAAATATACAAGATAGTCATAATCACATCTTTGATATTTCACTACAAAAAATTGAAACTTGGTTATATAAATGGATCAAATTCTCTACACCTTCATCAGATATTCTTACATATACACAAATCTAGGTGAGCCTTGGCCACTCTGGTAGGTTTAGGCCGCAGATAAGTATTTAGGTTTACTTAGATATATGTCTGAGTTTTTATTCTTAGCATTAGATTTAAAAAAATGAAATTTCTTTCAGTATTGTAAAAAGTTTCTATTAAATTTAATAAAGATAAAAGCAAGGTCTCACCTTTAATATTTAAAAAAAAATATATATATATATATAAAAAACCTCTAAGTAATAATTGTGTTTGAACATATCTTAAAAGTGAATTCAGTTTAGATCTTTTATAACAATTCAATTTATATTTATAAAATAGATGAAATTAAATAAGTATTAAATATATTGCTATTAAACTTGGGTTATAATACAAAAGAATTTTAGCATTAAGTTTAGTGATAGTATTAATAAAAACCTCTATCTCTTTTTTAGTTTAAGGTATTTATAACAAACATTTATTTTTTTTTTGTTATATATAGTTTATACTATTTGTTTCTTTTTTTTATATATATTTGTAAATATAGTTTTTTGTACTAATAATATTGTAAGGTACAAATATTAGAAGTAAAAACTATCTTTTTTATTTGCAAATTACTTAATTAAATAATCACTCTAAAAATTTTACAAATTCAGATATCAGACAATATCTATGTTTATAATATGTCTGTATCCAACAAATATTGTATAGACAATACAATCAGACCTTTCTAAATGCATAGTGTCGGGACTATAGTAAAAATTTTCAAAAACATGCATTTAGAAAGGTTATGTATTTAGAGAGGTAAAAATCTATAAGTGTTATATTAAGTTGGGCTGAAAAAAAGCTATGCATTTAGGGAGAGTTTATTTAGATATGCATTTAGAGAGGTTGCATTTAGGGAGGTCCGACTATATATATTTACTTAGACATAATTCCAATACAGAAATCAGACAATATTCAAAAATATCTGAGTTTACCAAAATTAGCTCAAATATTAAATATTGACAACACTGAATATATATATTCAAAAATACAAGATTTTAAACTATAGCTAATGTTTAAGTCTAATTTTATCTAGTTACTTTTATAATATTTAAATGCAATTTACAGTACTAATTTACAAATAAGTTAGATTCAGATATTGGTTTTAACAAAAACTAAACTAAATAGAAATTCCACTCTTTCAAGATTTGAAAGTGCTACAAGTTCATATAGTATATACAGTTGTCTCTCTCTAATTTGATTCTTCTCTAATCCAAACACTATTAAACTCTCTTCAAACTGAACAAAATCTTTTAAAACATTTATAAATTTTATTATAAGTTCAGATTAGCTATACACTATATATTTCTGAAAATAAGCTATCTTTTTGGAAGAATGGCTAAAGCCATGTACCCACATGATTTTTTGAAATTTTAGTTAAAATTCATATTATAGTCTGTTTAGCATTAGGGTCAGGATTAGAGTTAGGACCAATATAGGTAAAATTACTTTCCTGACTTTTTTTATTAATGGCCCAAGATAGCCATTTTTATGTTCTTGCATTTTTTTTGTTTTTTGACTTCTTTGGGCTGATCTGTATAAACAAAATTTTGCGACTCTATTGGTTGATTTACATGAAAATGTCATGTGGGTACATGGCTTTAGACAACACCTTTTTTGGCAAAAAATTATATAAAAAACATAGGTAAATTATTTTTAAATTGTTAAATTTTTTAAAAAATTAAAAATATACTAATAAAAACTTGTTCAAATAATACCAAATTTTTATTATAAATATATTTTAATGTTCTAAACAAGTTTACTTAATGGCACTTTTGAGGTTTATTTAGTAAAATTTATGCTTTTATACAGTATGTAGCAACTGCTAATAAATTTTTTGAGATTTTTAAAAAAAACAGGGAGTAGCTTATTTTTGAAGTAGCTTATTTTTAGGAATATATAGTATAATTTTTTGAGAACTGAACTTTTTAAATTTTTATATAATAAAAATCAGCAGTTCTAGCTATACCAGCAAAACACAAACAAATCCCAAATTTAAAAAAAAAACAATTGATATTTGTAAAAGATTAAATCAAAAAAGTAGTTTTAAAATTTTGCAAATATACTATCTATAATAATAAAAATATCTACTATTTGTTTAAACAAATATTATTAATTAAGTTTTTGAAAATTAATTTGGAATATATTTGGAATTTGGTTTAGACAAATTCCAAACTATAGTAATTTGGAATTTTGCTAACATGTATAGTCCTGACAGTTTAGAATAGAGAGAGTTGACTGTATATATATAGATTTAGGCCTTATATTATGTTTTATAATTTCAGTGATTCCAAACTAAATTTTAATATATTTTATTTCACTGCTACAAAGTTTTAAAATAATGGCTAATGCCTATTCTAGAATTAAGTCTATTTGAAGATATTCTGAATTTCTGTTTTCTTGTAATATTTTAGTTTTCTAATTTAGACCAGTTGGTAGTTTTCAATTATTTTATTTTTAGAAAAATTTGAACTAGTAACTTCTCTATTTGTAATTTTAAAATATAATTGCTATAATATTATTTTGAAGGTTTTTTTATTATTTAATAGGTATCATAAGCTGTACTATATTTATTACAAAAACCTTAATTTAGTATAGTTGAAAACTAAAATTTAAAAAATTTTATTATTAACTTTATATCAAATTTTTTTAAAGAATTGCTATTTTTACCCCCACTTTTGCTAATACCATCCCCAGCCTGGCTTTTGATCTTTCTGACCTAGTCACGTGTAATATAGTACAAACAGGGATCATGTAACTTTTAAATTCTTGCATTTTGATCAATACATATGCGCGGTTTTGTAGAATTGGTCCTCATAACTGAACCCCAAAATTTTTAATGATCTGCAAAAAGTCACATGCTGATTGGGTGTAAATAAAAATAGTACCCAATTTATGTGTCAAATTCGTTGATTTACCTAAAAAAAAATACAATAAAATATGTAAAACCAATGAAGCAAACATAAAACCAATGAACACAATTAATAAAAGAATAGAAATTAACCAAGAGTAATAAAAAATAGTAAGTATTTTTATTATTATTTTTTTTATTTAATTAATAAAAAAAAAACAGTTTTAAGACAAGATCTAATCTGTATACGGTATATGTACTTATTTTAGGTTTATATATTTAGATAGAGTTTTAACAGGTTTTGTACTATATATTTAGCATTTGACATTTAGCTTGGGTTTCGTAATATATGTTTAACTTGAATTATATATACTTACGTACGATTTAGCTTGGGCCTTACGATTTAGCTTGGGTTCGTAATACAGTTAGAACATACAGATATATAGCTCTTAGGAGTTGGGACCAGACAATGCCGTGCATTTAGAGGGTTTTTATTTGCGGTAGTCGCTGCATTTATACTGTATATATTTAGCTTGGGTTTTATAGCACATATTTAGCTTGAGTTCCTTGTTTTATATTTAATTCAGATATAGTTATCATTTTATAATCGATGCTAATTATTAAACAAATATATTTAATATATTACCAAGCATACATTCGTTACTATTTATGATTACCATTTCACTACATCTATATGATATTTGAAATTTATTAATTTACATTAGGTTTTGTAATTTAATATGATATATCGCCACCCTATAATATGTGATCCAAGATCATTCCAACATCTAAAGAAGTAAGTATGATAATCATAAAAGCACTGCGTCTTGTGATCCAGTGGTCCAAATCGGACAAATTTGGTACCATTCGATTTGTCTCAATGAGGCAAATCAAATTGTACCAAATTCGTCCGATTTGGACCACTGGACGGCTAACAGTCATAAAACGGTTGATTGAAAATGACCGACCGAACCCTTTCCTACTTACGAAGCACATAATTTAACTTATATCTAAAGGAATAAGCATAGTGTTCATATAAAGTACATCAGCTAATGCTCCTTCTCCATTTAGTTCACGTTTATTCCAACTTTAGCATTCAAAAAGTCAGAGTGACATTCTTGCAAAGTGCTTTTTTTACTACCAAAATTCAAAAAAGTTAGTATGGTGTTTATGCAGAGTGCAGTGCTAATACTCTGGTTCTAATATATATAAAAATTAATAAAATGGATAACTTATCTTTAATAGCCATTTAATAGATTTGGTAATGATTTCATAAAAGATTATATACAAGACCTGGGTCGTTACATTTCACTAATTTGAAAACCTATAGTAGACCCGGGTTTAGTACATAGCGCGTTAATATTGTAGCAAGGTAAATTCTAAAGTATATATGTTTATACATATTTGCATTTGTCTAGGTTTTTATAACCAGAGTGATGTGGCATGTACTGAAGTTGTATAAAGGATTTTTTATTATCAACGAATAAAATTATTTGTGTCAACTATTCAATACTGTGTAATCAATATTGGGTGTCAAATTACTGACGCACTACAGCAGTCAACCCAATCTACAAATTTAATTGGTTGATCTTGCTGTCAAATGATTGACATACTATCTAGTCAAATTTAGGTGCATCAAAAATTTTGGGGTGATCTACAAATCCACCGATATGAGTTAGTTTATACAAAATTCAGATCACATGATCTGTGCAACAATAATAACCAATCAAAACTTGAACCCAAAGTAGGTTCAAAACTTAAATTTACAATAGTTATTACATAGTAAAGTCCAAATTCTACTATATAAATCAATTATTTATTTAACTTTTAACTTTTTATATTCAATTAAAAAAATAAAATTTTTTAAAAAAATCTATTTGACAAATATAAAAATTAAAAGTTAAATAATAAAAGGTTCTCCAATTTGTATAAAAATTTTTAAAATATGCATTTTGATCTCCTAAAAATATTTATTTTAAGTGCTTATATCGATTTATATAGTAAAATTTGAACTTTACTATGTAGTAACTACTTGTAATTACTAAAAAATCAAAGAGTTATTTTAGCAATCACAAGTAGTCACTACATAGTAAAGTTCAAATTTTATTATATAAATCGATCATAAGCACTTAAGTAAATATTTTTAGAAGACCAAAATGCATAATTTACAAATTTTTCATACAAATCGGAGAATCTTTTATTATTTAACTTTTAATTTTTATATTAGTTAAATAGATTTTTTTAAAAAATTTTATTTTTTTAATTGAACATAAAAAATTAAAAGTCAAATAATAAAATGTTCTTTAATTTTGCAAAAATTTTACTGTATATATTTTAATCTTTCAAATTAGTTCTTAAGTAATAATAATCAATTTATAATAGAATTTGGACTTTACTATGTAGCAACTATTTTCAATCGTAAGTAGTTTAAGTTTTTGAGCCTACTTTGGGTTCAAGTTTTAATTGGCTATTATTGTTGCACAAATTATATAACCCAAATTTTGTATAATCTAAACATTGGTCAAAATGCAAGAATCTGAAAGTCACATGATTTCTATTTGTTTTATATTATACATGACTAGATCAGAAGAGTCAGAAGCCAAGCTAAAGGTGGTATTAGCAAAAGTGAGAAGTAAAAATATCAATACTCTTTTTATAATAGATGAATATATATCTATTTAATCTACTTGTAATTTTAGAAGTTTATTTTTTTGATAAAATTTACATTTATTATTATTTATTAGGGTTTTATTTTTTGGTGCACCTGTATTGTAGTGTATCTCTAATTATGTAATCAATTTATATAATACAGATTTTCTTGGCTTATATGTAATAATAATAATACAACTATAATTTATTAAATACAATATATTGGTAATAATGACGATTTGTGATTTATTTATAAAAAATTAAGAATTGTTATAAAATATATTACCATATAACAAACTAACAAATACTAAAAATGGGGTGTGTAGTTGGATTGTTGTCACCCCCAAGTAGTTGTAACAAAAGGTACAAAGTTCAAATCCCACTAGAGACGATTTTGAAAAATTTACTTGCATTACGGTAACCTGGACTCTGAGCTCGGATGTACAAATCTGTTTCCTAGATTATACCAACTCGTATTGGGAGCTCTGGCGTTGTGTTATGCACAAAACTAGAGCGTATAGATTCTGGTGAGCGCAGGCGCTGTATTATGCACAGACCGTAGGACAACAGGAAACCATACTTGGCAAGACCCGAGTAAAGAGGTAGCTGGCTTTTAACAGTGCCCAAACAGGAATCAGACGGGGACTAACCGGTTCGGACTGACTGGAAGTGGACTTACGATCAAAGGGTTTATGGTGGACCCTACCAACCGGACCGCCAGAGGTCGCACCGGAGGAAAAGGACATGTGTTGTGAAATCATATACCAGGGGTTGATGGCCCCTGGGTTCGCCAGGGCAGACCAACTCTCCCAGGTCTTCAGATTGGAAGTAAGAAAGCAACTGGAGAAAGAAAAGTTCTGGGGGAAAGAAACTGAAAGAGGAACGGGGTGGTATTGGGGTCATATAAACTTTACAAGGGCAGAAGTAGGAATGATAGGGGTAACTCCTGTTGCTACTGAAGAGTAGGTAATACCTGTGTGGGACGGGAAAACACTCTACCAAGTTTCCCACTGAGGATAAATTAGTCCTAAGGGTGCGGTTAGTATCCGGTACGAACTCCAGGTTTAGTAGCTGGTGGCTGTGCCGGTGATACAAGATGGACCGGCAGGAGGCAGAAGATCAGAGGGTTTAAATAGGCAATGCCAGTATGTGGGTTGCAGGTATGGCAGCTAGGTAGAACCTTCGGGTGGCTACTTAAATAGGCAACCAAAAGTTGCAGGTAAGGCTAGTTGTACTCTCGTCAATGTATGAATGTCGGCTTTCCCTCCATGTAGAGTGCCGAGGTCTAATATATGTTGAATAAAAAGCCAATCCCCAAAGTGGGCACTTTGACACTAAAAAAAAAAAAAAAAAAACAAATATTATAACCCTAATCCTAACTCTAATCCTAAATCTTAGCAAACTAAACATAAATTCTATCTAGTAATAAGTAAAGAACCAAAACTATGAAACCTATAGACTACTAATGACAAATTCACTACTAACGACGAATTTACTACCAAAAATAAATTAACTACCAACTATGAATTCACTACCAACAACAAATTTACTACCAATGACAAATTCATCACCAACAGTGCACTAGCACACAGTGATATTAAATGTTCTGATCATTTGAAAATTTTTAAATAATTTCAAATAATCCTAAAATGACTGGTCATTATAGGTTATTTGGATTTTAGATCATTTGCAAATGACTCATGACCAAATAACCATAGTTATTTGCAAATAATCAGGGTCATTTGAAGGTATTTGGGTTATTAGTAGTGATATAGAAGTCAAAATCTGTGAAACTTGATGATTAATATATTTGCAGTAGCTGACATTTTTTTAGATACTATATATAAGCAATTTCTAGTTAGATTTTTTTTTTTTGTAACTTTTTAGAGTATTAAAGGGCATGTTTCTTTTGTTGTTTATTAATTAACTAGTACTTTTCTTTCTTTTAATTATTATATATAAAACTACTTTTATCATTTGTGTTATCATTACTAGAGTGGTAATTGTTACTATTGGAGTTGCAAATAATATTGGTGTTGTTATTGTTAAAGTAGTCTTGGATTTTATAGTGATTTTATTGCCTTCACTATTGTTTGTAGTTGTTTGCATACTATATTTGTAGTTGTTATTTATATAATAGATCTTTTTAAGTATAATCTAGTTTATTGTTTTGGTTTTATTACTAGTATGTCTTATTGCAGTTGTAAAACTTTGTGATATAACATTCTTAGGATTTAGTTATTAGGGTTATTAGATTAAGTAGTATTTGTTGTATAAATTGTGCAAGTGTAATAAAAATTCTTATTATCTAAGTAAAAGTATAGCATTGTTTGTCCGGAGCTAAATATTTATATAAATATAATAATTAAAAAAGTTTGCTATTTACTAAATAAAAGTATAGCATTGTTTGTCTAAAACTCAATTTTATTTCTTGTACTATAAATTTTAGAGCATTTCTATTTGTACATAGAATGTTTGAACACTGTACTACACAAATTATATAAAAAATGCAGTATGCAAATCATTTTTTGTACAACAAGCATAAAAAAAACAAAAATTAATTGTATCTTAAAATTTGCTTAAGAAACAATCTATAGGCTTTAAGAAAAAAAATTCCTCGTAAAATTTTGGTATAAACTATGCCCCTTGCCCCATTCCAGTTCTTACTCTAACCCTAATATTAATTAAATTATTTTTTATTTTAATAAAAAATCTTTTAATTTATAAAGGGAAAATAAATTTGTCGCACCCCCTGCTTCGACCAATCAAATCGCACGATTTTATAGGCAAAAAATTTTATTTTTTAAAAATTTAAAATTTTACTTAATAAAGTGTAAAATATATAAAATAGCATGTCATATAATGTAAAATTTTATTCTGAACAACTTTTTCTAAGTCGTAAAGATAGGTTGTCTTAGTAAAAAAAACGTTTTATAAGAAAAATCAAAATTTCCCAAAGTTAGCACATACAAAACTTCTTTTTTTACTAAACCAATCTACTTTTTAACTTAGAAAGAAGTTGTTTAGCGTAAAATTTTACATGTAATACTTGAACGTAAATATAGGTTATATTAGTAAAAAAAAAACTTTTATATGTGCTAACGATCGAAATTTTTGATTTTTCTTATAAAACGGTATTTTTTTACTAAGACAATCTATCTTTATGACTTAGAAAAAGTTGTTCAGAATAAAATTTTACATTATATGTTTTGATATCGCTTATTTATTTTTACATTTTACCAGTAAAATTTTTAATTTTTAAAACTTAAAATTTTTTGTCTACAAAATCGTGCGATTTGATTGGTCGGAATCAGGGGGTGCGACATGTCGCGGGTGCGACAAATTTCTATTCCCATTTATAAAAATTATTATACACATGTTCAAACACTCTGTGTACAATTAGTTAAATCTATGTTCTAATTTATAGAATTAATAATAATTTTTGATCCACCAGTCTGTTTTGGATGATTTAACTATCAAAATGTCATCTCGATAAGATAATTCTAACAAGCCCAAAATCATTAAAATCCAATACAAAATAATTTTTTTTACTATTGATAACTTTTGATCCACTGGGCTGTTCTAAATAATTTAACCACTAAAATGTTCGCCTCAGTGAGCTGATTCTAACAAGCCCAAAATCGTTAAATTCCAATCACAGAATCCAAAGATCGATAAAATTTATCAATCATTTAATTTATATAGTACAGGACAGCAAAAACCATCCAATTTTTATATATAAAATATAAAAATTGTTATAACTTAATAACAAATAATTTGAATAAAAATCTGGTATTACAGATTTGTTATTATTTGTCTAAGTTACAATTCTGTTAGAACAGATTTTTTATTTATTATAATTTTAAGAAGTTATAAGAGTTTAAGTTTATATATATTTGAAAATTTGGCATTTACTATATAAAAAAAAGAATTAATATGTTTTTTTAATCAATTAAAATTTTTCATATAATATTAGCCAATCAAAATCAATTAAATAATTGTAAATTTGGCGCATCATATAAAAAATTAGATGGTTTTTGCTGACCTGCTCTGTATATAAAAATCAATTTAATTAAATGATTGATAAATCTTTATTGATCTTTAGATTCTGTGATTGGAATTTAACAATTTTGGGTTTGTTAGAATCATCTCACTAAGACAAACATTTTGGTGGTTAAATCATTCAAAACAGCCTGATGCGTCAAACATTATTCAATAGTAAAAAATTTTACTTAGTAATGAACGATCTTGGGATCCTGTAATAGATTTTAACGATTTTGAGCTTGTTGGAATTGTTTCATTGAGATGAATATTTTGATAGTTAAATCATCCAAAACAGACTGGTGGATCAATAGTTATTATCAATTTCATAAATTGGCCAATTAAAAATAATTTAAAAATTGTGTGAGTGGACAGACAAAAAGTGCAAAGTTGCGTTTTTGATATTTTAATATATGATGCATCAAGAAAGTAACTTTTGTATTACAATACATAGAAACTAAAGGTCCTTTACTTCGCTCTGGACAATTACTACAAATTGTAACATATTTATATAGTATATAATATCATATAAACTAAATTATATCTGGTTTCTTTTATAATATATATTTGATATGTATTTGGTTTCTTTGTAATACAGTTGCACTTTCTAAGTGCATGCCCTTGGGACTATAGTGAAAAAAGTCAAAATATGCACTTAAAGGGGTTTGCATTTAGAGTAGTTAAAATTTTAATTGTTATATTGTTTGGACCAAGAAGGATATGCATTTAAAGAGGTTTTTCATATACCATGCACTTAGAAGCAGTGTTGTACATGAGACAGTTGGGACATAAGTTGGGACATTTTGGGACATTTTGGAACAATTTTATAAATTGAAATTACTTAAAATTTATTAAGATAATCTAATTAAATTTTTTTAAAAATGTGTTTAGCACCTAAAAAATATATAATTTTATATTTTTTTAAATTAATTTATTAATTATTAAGGCTTTGAACATAGTTGGAACACTTGGGACACTGGAACATTGGGACATAGCAAAAAAAGGCTGGATAGTAAAAATGTACAACACTGTTTAGGAGATGTGTATTTAGAGGGTGCAACTATAAAAAAAATTAGATTTATTTAAGATATCAATTAGGTAACTGATATGAATTAAATATATTAGTGAATATGCCTTATTTGCACCAAAAATCTGTTTATATTCAGAGACAAATTAGATATTTTTAGGCAAAATTTACTGGTAAACTTGAATATCCCTATAATTCAAATATAGAAAACCTATTGGAAACCTGATAGTTAACTAGTATAAATTCATTTGATGTTCTGACTGCAAGTATTAGTAAATGCCATAGTAACAATTATTGAAGTATAGATGTTTAGTTACCTGGTAAGACTATCTACCAAGTTTTTTGCAAGAATAAAGTAGTTTTAAGGGCTAAAAAAAAAGATCCAAGGGTTTGAACTAACTGTACATGTACTACATAAACCTGTGAAGCAGTTGAAATTGGTTAAGAAGCACAATATTAGAGGATCTAAATAGGCAATGCCAATATGTGGATTGCAGGTATTAGCTAGTGTACTGTAGAACCTTTGGGTAGCTACTTAAATAGGCAACCAAAAGTGCAGGTGTAGCTAGTTGTCTCTTATCATGTGTAATTTCTATTAAGTAAACTAAATAAATCCTATGCCCAATGCAGGCACTTTGAAACAAAAAAAAAATATATAATGCTTATTATATAATTCTAATATAGTAAAAAGATAACAATTAGAAATAAAATATTAATAATTTTCTAAAGGAGTACTTTTGTATATAAAGATGCAATTAAATGGATTCTATTTGCTAGATTAAATCAGATATTAAAAAAATCAATAAAGCTTAGTTATTTAGCATTTGGTTGGGTAGTATATAAAAAGTTAAAAATGTAATACTATAGTCTGTATATTTACAAAATAACAAGCTATCCAGAATTATTGTACTCAAGATATTGACCACTTTTAAGCTATTTAGTTAAACTTACTTGACCAATTAAATCTGTTCAAACACAGACTGAATACAAAAATAGATCAAATTATATCTACTAGATATCTGTACGTGCTATATATCCTGTGAACAATATTTGGTTACAATCAATATATTTGAACATATGAGCAAACTTGGGTATAAACATATTTGAATATTGTCCAATGTCCAAAAAATAGGTATAAACTGTATCTGGGTCCAATACTGCTATTAGAAGCTTCTCCAAATTAGCATTACAAACTATATATTCCAATAACCAATTACATTGCAAGTATAGAGCTCAGACTATTAGATATTACTACTATCTAATTTATCTGTAATCTAAACCTAGAGTAGTTAAAAACTTTATTTAGATTTGTGCATTATAGTAATATATGGTTAATAGAAGTATTGTAATATCTATTGTGTTATCCAGATCTTTGGGAAGACACTTTATGATATTTAGATAATAATTCAAATCATGCTACATATGCTAAAAAGCAGGTGTTCTTAAAATATCTAAAGCCAAAAATGCTATTATATATAATTTTTAGGCCAATCTCCAAAATTCCTGGTCGACATTTAGCTCTAGTGGTTAGCAGGTTCTATAGCAAAATTATCAGCTGGGCATTTTTTATTTAATGAACTGCTACGAAAATTTTTAATGATCCTGGGCGAAATTGATCATTTCCGGCCCTGCCGACCAGGATTCTGATGCATTCCGACCAGTAATTTTTCTTATGAGTTATACCTAAAAATAAAAACCATTGATTGGCTAACAGTAAAACATTTATCTAAAAATAGGTCGTGGACATAAACACACAAAATTTGGCCTAACTTCATCATTAAAGATTTCGGACAATAATTGTTTTATAAGATAAAAAAAAGTCCTTGTTTGTGGATAGCGTAGTTTATTATTCCCTTAATAAAAACGATTCATTGATAACTAAAATCAAAAATCGGGTATCATTTTTTCCTCTTTACTTTCATGTTTACGATAAAGCATCATGCATACTAGTGCATCCACAGCCTATTAATATGACAGATTAGGTTTAAATATTTAAAACAAAATTTTCATAAAAGTGAGAAATAGAGTTACCGAAGAGTGCTCTCCTTTTTGAATAGTAATACCAAGCTCCTTCTTTGCCAGCTCTTTCAATCTAGGCGTTTTGCTCGATCCATTTATATTAAGAAGAGAAGTGTCACGTTTCAATTCTCGTGGATGGTATAGTTTTAATATCTTTAATAAAGATTGTAACAATAAAGACATTAATTTACATAAATGTAAACATAAATCAAAGAATATATGAAATATAAACCTCTAAATCATGATGAAGAGAGTGGCCGATAACAATCCGATCACTTATTAACTCAGCTACTTCGTGCTGGACATCTTCAAATCTATATGCTAAAATGTTGAATCCGTTTATTTCAGCATGTGGGATTATTTTCAAATGGTCTTTTTTTGAATACTTACAGTTAGCTAGTAATTTCGGTGTTATTCCGCTAATGCTAGTTCTGTAATCTGTAACGTCCTTTACTTGTACATATTTATCTAATATGACCTTAAAATGATAGTCCACTATTGCTACTCGTGCAAGTGCATCTTCTTTATTACCAGGACCGACTCCAACCCTTTCACAATCGATTGACACAATTCCATTCTCCGAAGAGTCATCAGTCATATTTTGAAGTGCTTTAATAAGATTACTGTTATTAAAAGCTCTAATTAAACGTTATAATGAAGTATGATATATTAGATCAATAAAAGGTTCAGAATTTAAATTATTGTATAAGATTTGAAAAATTATTTACATTTTGTACCAATCATTAGCCTTTAGTAAGTCTCTTGTTATTCCAATTCCATTTAGATAGCAATAGCCAACATTACATATTCCTTGAGCATCTCTCAACTTAGCAGATTTTTGATAGAACATGAATGCCTTATATTCATCTTTCTTAACTCCAATTCCATTCCGATAACAATTACCTACTTCATTCATTCCGCTAGCGTTCCCTAAATCAGCAGATTTTTGATAATAGGAAAATGCTAGGTTTTCATCCTTGTCAACTCCAATCCCATTCTCATAGCAAAAACCAATTCCATACAATCCATAAGCATTTCCCAGATTAACAGATTTTTGATAATAAATGAATGCTTTATGTTCATCCTTTTCAATTCCAATTCCATATTGATAACAATTACCAACATGAAACATACCACGAGCATTTTCCATCTTAGCAGATTTTTGATAATAAACGAATGCCTTCTTCTCATCCTTTTCAATACCAATTCCATACTGATAATAATAACCAACATGAAAAATTCCACAAGCATTTCCCATCTCAGCGGATTTGTAATAGTAAAAGAATGCTTTACGATTATCTCTTTTAACTCCAATTCCATGTTGATAACAATGGCCGAGACTGTTCATTCCACAAGCATGACCCATCTCAGCAGATTTGTGATAGCAAAAGAATGCCTTATTCACATCCCTTTTAACACCAATCCCATTTTGATAACAATATCCGAGACTGTATATTCCATCAGCATTGGATTTATCATCAGCATTCTCCAGATCAGCAGATTTTTTATAATAAATAAATGCATTATGACCGTCCTTTTCAACACCAATTCCATGTTGATAACAATATCCAAGGCGACTCATTCCTTTAGAATTCCCCATCTCTGCAGATTTTTGATAATAACTAAATGCCGCATGCTTATCTTTTTTGACACCAATTCCATTTTGATAACAATATCCAAGACTGCACATCCCGCGAGCACTTCCCATCTCAGCAGATTTTTTATAATTATTGAATGCTTCATATTCATCTTTTTCGACACCTATCCCATTTTGATAACAAGATCCGAGACCGTTTATTCCACGAGCATTTCCCATTCTAGCAGATTTCTGATAGTAATAGAATGCCTTACTCTCATTCTTTTCAACACCAATTCCATATTGATAACAATATCCGAGACGATTCATTCCACATGAATTTCCCCGATCAGCAGATTTTTTATAACAAATGAATGCTTCATACGTATTTTTTTCAACACCAATTCCATTTTGATAACAATATCCAAGGCTGTTCATTCCATCTGTATTCCCCAAATCAGCAGATTTTTTATAATAAATGAACGCTTTATGTTCATCTTTTTCCACTCCATTTCCATTTTCATAACAATCTCCAAGATCTTTCATTTTATTACCATCATCATTTATCTCAACATGCTCTTGATTAAGAAATAAACTATCGTGGTCCTCCATTTTTAAGAGAAAATGATTTTGGAGCATGGGTTTATAAGTTATATTTACAATCACGTGATCTGTCAGAATTATCTTCGGAAAAATAGGTTTATAGACTGGAGTCATAAATCCTTTATTTGTGTACTAATTTCATTTATGCCTTGAGCACAAAGCATAAATATGCCTTTTTCGGTCAACAAGTAAATCCATTACATATTCAAATATCCATTTTTGAACATATATATAACATGTACTGTAACGTACGCATAGTCATAAGTTCTATTAATACGCAAGTCGTATGAATTTAAAGTTTCTATAATTTACTTTATATTCTAATAATCAAAGGAAAAAAAAAACAAAATGAGAACAATACAACGTTAACGCCCTAGTTATAAAAATGATTTATCCATAATATGCAAATGAGACGGTCACACGCGCAATCTCTGCATTACGTAGTATAAATGAATGATGATCGGAGCTAAAATTCACTAGTCCGGAGAGATACGGAGGTAATGGCCAGAAATTCCTACATTCGTCTGATTGGTTGATAGTATAATTTATTTATGCGCTTTAGAATACCCGAGAGATGCATGGATTTATTGATAACGATAGCCTTTTTGATCTTTCGCAGATAGGCTTCACTATAGGAATGTAATCCTGTTTGTCTGAACTCTATTCGAAACTGAATCAAAACTCATTGTGCGATATTACGTGCAAGAAGCTTCGTGATTTGTAATTTCTAAGTCGTACAGGCCTAGCGATCAAAAGCTAAGTATACATTAACCGAATATGTAATTGGCTACTTGAAGAAAACATTTGTGCAAGCCTTTGTTTAAGACATGGTATTGAACCGATTTATGGAGGGTCAATAAATAAAAGATATATTGTGCAAATACATAAAAATTGTGTATTATAACAGTATAAACAACGGGGCTTAAACTAGCATGCATAAGCAAGCATAATCAATAGTCATATGTATAACCAGTTTTAAAACAGAATTTGAAATCCAGTTGGGGTGTGTTTCTGAACAGTGTTCGAGCCGGTTTCGAAGCACGAACTAATCAGTTTAAGCAGGATCACATCCCTACTTTACTAGCATAAAGTCAAAACCAAAATGTTTATGTTTTCGTTTAACATAATTCCCCATTCCTACTTTGAAATCTCTTAATCAAATCCTTTTGACAAAAAAAGAATGTATTTGGTTTCTATTTTATAAAAATATTTATAAAAGCCACAGATTATTATATCATGAAACTAAATTTTATCAATATATCACATTATGTCGCAAACTCATATCCATTCTTAAAGATTCTCTTTTTTTCAAAGATGTTCTGAGACTTTGTTAATTGGATATCTATGGCTATATAAAGTTATTTATCCGGCAGATACTATGTAAACACTGACGGAAAATATTTCACATTATTTCCATAAATTTTTATTTAATTTTAATATATAAATCTGCGGAAGTAATATAAAATTCTTTCCGTAAGCATATACATCATACCTGCCAGATAAGAAATATACAAATGTTATTTTATTTGATAGTTCAAGATTTTGAATTTTATTTTAGTTTTTTTTTTTTTTTTTTTTTTTGCACATAAAATTGAATCAATTTGCTTTAGTTGACATATACAAAATTCCTAAAATCGAGATTCTGAAATTTGCAACTTTTTGGGAGGTTATATTTAGGGTTAGGGTTTATAATTAGAGTATATGTGGGTTTTAGTAGGATTTACATTTTTAAATAGAAGCCACAACTTTCAGCATCATATGATTTTAGCATCATCCAATTTCAGCGTCATCCGACTTCAGCATTATTCCCAACAATCATTAAAATTATTATTCAACACTTATTATAAGCACCATATATATGTTTTATTATATTTATCATTTGCGTTATAAAAATTTTGATGGCAGAGTTAGGTTTTTAAAAGTTAGAGTTAATTTTTGGGAGTGCTCAGAATTGCACAAACTGCCAATTACTTAGCTACTTTTTGAAATGTAACAACTATATATGATATTTAACACATAATTATAACAAAAAAAAAAAAAAGTAAGTCAATTTTTAGCAATAAATATAAATAATTTATACAATTGTTAATAGCAAAATTTTTAACTGTTAGTTTATAATACTATCTACCTTAAACATTTAAATTGCATATTCAATAACACCACTTCCAAGACACCAATTGTTATCCCAAATAACTACAACCTAAATAACAATTATACTTAATAATAATTTAAAATAAAATGAAGCATATATACTTATTAGTTGTTATTACCTGGCCAGGTGCAATTGCTCTTTGTGGTGTCTCAAATTCAACGACATATCTATCATTTGATCTATATAAAATAATCATTAATCTTCATATAAAGTAAATATAAACACTTGTAAATTTACCTTGATATCACTTTACACGAAACTATAGAATAAAAATATTGGTTTAATTGCGATAAACTTCAAATAATGAAAAATAATGAACCAAAATATTATTACCTGGAGATTGACGGTATCTAATCTGAGCTAATAATTTAATATCTAAAATTTAATATAAATTAGATAAAATATTAGTTAACAAATACTTTAATTGCACATTTTTAATCTTACCATTTTTAATTTTTTCAGGTGGAAAATACCAAGTCCAATTCTTGGCAACAAGGCTTCGTGAAAATAAAAGTGGGTTATTTCTAAAAAAAAAAAAAAAAAAAGACAAAAAGAAATCAATATTTAATAAATACTGTAGATATATCATTAAAGTAAAACAAATATTCATTCTTTACGATTCAGGAACAACAATTAAAGTATTATCTTTAGTATCACGCTTCAAAACAAACCACCTATAAAACAGTTAATGTTTAATAAAAATTAAAAATGGAAAATAAGCATAATTAATAATGCATGCCTATTTGTTCCATAATTTATATGAGCGCATTGGCCAATAGTATATGCAAATAGTCCACAGTGCTGACCTTATTGTGTAAACAAAAAAATAAAAAAAATAAGTA
Source organism: Gigaspora rosea (assembly GCA_003550325.1). Lineage (NCBI taxonomy): Eukaryota > Fungi > Glomeromycota > Glomeromycetes > Diversisporales > Gigasporaceae > Gigaspora > Gigaspora rosea. The sequence goes on from QKWP01000062.1 coordinate 100,478, forward strand.
TTCAACTAAATATAATACCCAGATTATGAAACCGACTTTGTAAACTAAGTTATTTTTATGTCGATGACTTTCTAAAACTTTTAAATAAAATGGATTAATAAATATCATCCGAAATTTATAATTTCCAAATACATGTATTTAACTGTATAAACAACTTAGTATACAATGATCGATGTCGATTTCGTAGAACTGGTCTAATGTAAAGAATTTCAACCAGAACCCGATACTGGTCATAAAAATTCTAACTCGGACAAGCTCTTAGGAACTCTAATATTACATATACATACCTATAATCCTGCCGTCAATAGTTTTGATATCACCAGGTTTTGTAACAAGATATTGTTTCAAGAATTCAGCAAATTTTTTCTTTTTACCTATAAAACAAACACCCATACTTTCTTGTTTATTTGCAGTGATAAGATTTGCATTACTTGCTATCGATTTTACTTGTGTTTTATATAATTTGCCAACTGGAAAAATTGCCTTAAAATAATAATAATAATAATAATAATAATTAAATTGGCAAAATTGTTTAGTGATTGTCACAGCTGATGCTGAATTTTAAACTATTTTGATATGAAATTTTAGAATTTTTTTTTGGTAGGATTGAGTTAGAGTTTGGGTTAGAATTGATAATTAACGAGTATATATGGATTTTAGCAGGGCTCACATTTTCAAATTGAGACCTCAAATTTCAGCATCAGCCACGAAAGTAATTTTGAGAAAAATAGTAATAATACCCTTTTAAGCTTTTCTTCGGGAACAGCTGACAAGAAATAACTTTGATCTTTAGTGCTATCAACGCCTGAATTTTGAAAAATAAATCTTGTATGCTATATTAATATATTATTATGATGTGGATACTGAAAAGTTTAGATACCTCTTAATAGTTTTACTCTGTCGTGAATGTGATCTACTTGAACATAATGCCCTATAATCTAAAATTAAATAATCAACTCTAGCAACTGAATCTATAAATGGCATATATTACCTGTTGCAAACCACTTGGCATTAAACATAGATCCCAAACATTTATCTAAAAATAAACCAAACTTGATTTCACGATTACAAATGATATCAGGGTTTGGAGTAAAACCATTTTCATAATCCTCTATCATTTTTGTGAATACTTTTACCCAATATTCTTTTGTAAAGTCAACCTTTTGAGGAGAAAATCAGGTCAAACAATCATAATGCTCTCACTTCATTGTTTTTTTTTTTTTTGATAATTACATGTCGACAAGGAATGTCTAATTGTTTGCAAACTGCTTGTACATCTCTCCAGTCCTGATCACTTGTACAAACACCACTTTCATCTGTTGTATCCCAATTTCGCATATAAACGCCCTCAACAGAATAACCCTTATTATTTAAAATATTTAAATCAGCAATTAAATTGAAAATTTTTTTAATTCATAATCCACTAAAGATAATATATAAACATTATTTGAGACTTTTTAATTAAGTCTTCCGGTTCTAATGGTGCCAAAATTGCTGAACATATGAACCATATGAATCATAAGATGTAGGCATTTGAACTTTTGCAATTATGTTTCCCTTTACAAAAAATATAAAAAAAAATTGATCACGGAGATTCAAGTTCTTGTAATTTCGTTCATTAAGCCAATTTCAGTGATTTTGACATCACTAGAACCATCCGCCTCTACAGCTTTTATTAGAAGCACAGAGGAAATTTTCTTTATATACGATTTTCTATATCGTGGAAACGCTGATTCTAGTACTTTCCCGCTTTTTGCTATCTCTGCTGATAGGTTGTGGATCATGAATTAAGATAAAAGCACGAATATGAACAAAGTCTTTTCATGCCTGTCTTTTTAGAAGATACGCTGAAACGCTTGAGTCGACTCCCCCGGACATAGCTACTATCACTACATTTAAATGATGATGGTTCACGAAGCTCAAGTTTATTTTTTGTGTATTTTGAAACAGAACAGTTAATAATACCTTTATCACCGCATTGTGGGCTTCTATTATAACTTAAAAAACGTTGAGAGAATTTAAACATCCCTAAATGTTTTTTGGTTTGTCTAAATATCATAATTTTTTTTTGCAAACAGTTAAAATTGCTGAGTGAAACAGATAAGCAAAAGCTAATGATTATCGTTATCAGTCACACGATTCCGATAAAATTTGAGGCAATTCTTCAATGTGTGCCAGGTTGGTGGCGCATGAGCCACAAAGTCCGATGTATCACGTGTGAATTTCTAAATCAAGGGTAGGGTGTCCAGGATTATGCGAAAGCATCGTGGATGCTTCGCATAATCGGGTAAAAAAAAGCATCCTTGTTATATGATTGGTGGATCAATATTATAAATAGTAGCATTATTCGCAGTACATGATTTTACATTGTAAGCATAATGAATTGCCAAGTAATAATGATAAGATAAATAAAGTGATACCTCTTAAATATTATTTTATAATGTCCATTGATGTCAGACGTCAAGGGGTTAAATAAGAAAAAAAAAAAAAAACAAAAAAAAGCGATACTTGGATATTCAAGATTTTATTAAAAAAATTTTTTTGCGGTTCTGGCTTGTTAGTAAAAAGTAGCAAGTTTAATCAAAAAAGAACAATATAGTTATGGCCACAGAACGGCTTTATAAAAATCATACAAATAAGGATCACTTTTATGCAGATGGAGGAAAACTTTTTTGTCAGTTTTGTCAAGCCATTATTGATTATAAAAAAAAATCTGTAACGATAAACACTTGGAACCTTCTAATTATAAAAAAAAACTCCGTACCCAAATATTAGCAAGGTTGCATTAATTTATATTTACCGGTTTCAGGAGTGGATGTTGAACGTAGCTTTTCAGCTTATAAGCGAATTTTGGCAGATAATAGACATGCTTTATCAGAAAATTCAATTAGAATGTTGAATTTTTTAAATTTAAATAATAGTATTAAATATGGGATTAAAAATCGCATCCTATCTAATTATTTCACATAATTTTAAAATCATTTCGCACCCATCGCATAATTGACCTGATCGCATCGCATAATTCACCTTATCGCATCGCATAATCCTGGACACCCTACCTGTAACCCGCACTTTGGGGTCACCCTTCCGATGATTGAATATTTGGAAAGTGAGAAAATTATTCTAGAAATCTACTCTCCAAATCACTAAACTTGGTCACCGAAATCCGAAGTTTCGGATTTTAGATTATAGTTTTCGAACCCCGAAATTCGAAACCTCATCCAAAACCAGAAACATTTTCCAATTAAAATGGATCTACCCCAGTATTAGGGTGTCCAGGATTATGCGATGCGATGCGATGAGGTAAATTATGCGTGCGATCTGAGGTTGAATATGCGATGGATGCGAAATAAATTTCAAATTATGCGATCGATTATGCGATTTTTTATTATTGTACACTATGTATAATCGTTTCTATTCTTCGGAATTTTTCGGACACTTACTGAAATGCGATGCGAAAATTTGTTAAATTATGCGCATATTATGCTTTCGCATAATCCTGGACACCCTACTCTGACCCTAATACTGTAATAACAATAACCTATTAAAAAATGATCATATAATAAATATTATAACTTTTCTATAAAGAACAGCCCACATAGGTTTAATAAATAACTTGATTGAATAGTCCACGAATAAAATTTACTGCTTTTAAAAAGTTTAGCACGCTTTATTATATCTTTATTTTTAAACTTTTTTAGTTTCGACCTGGTTGTGCAGGTTTTAACAAAGATTATATAATTTTTTAAAACGACATTTATATGATGAGTTTTTCTTAAAAAAAGAATAAATCTATTTTACATGTAACGCTTTTTTAAAATGAAATATTTTTAGAAAAAAACTCTATCCGCGTAATAAATGTTTTAAATACAGTATATCATTAAGTATCCGCGCTTTTTAAAAAACTTTTAGCGTTATTGAAATTAGTTTATTTAAGGTTAGTACTTACTACATTACAATTGGAGGGTTTTTTAAGGGTAGAATAAATGTAGATCAATTTTCATATGATCTACCTGGTACAGTACTATAGCACCGATTTTTTAAAAAATTCTCATAAAGGTGATTTTTGAATAACAAATGCTTTGGCTTTGTTTTGAATTTTCAACGTTCGTCAAATCGCTATTTGTTGTGTCGATCATCACGTGGAGATAGTATCAAATTTTGGTGTAAGTCTACGGACACTAGGGATAGCGCATATTTGCGATAGCATAATCTGCGCATAAATTTGATTTTACCGCAGAAGCATATGCGATAGCATATTCGCATATCGGGACTAATTTTGCATAATTAATAGAGCATAATCTGCGCATAAAATGGCTAATGTAATATCGGAACATTTCCAGTCAATAAGGCGAGACCAACTGGATTCTGTGTTTTATATTACCCCCTCTCCCCTCCGGAAGAGGGTGGGTGGGTAGTTCACATAGTAAATTTTAAAAAAATTATTTTTAAAAAATTTTTTCTAAATTGTCCGAAATTTCCCGTAGCCCTATGTATATTTATCTGAGGGGGAACTCTGAGAACGCAGAATCCAGTTGGTCTCGCCAAACACAAAACACGAACATGGGGGTCGCTTAAAGCCAGGTCCATCACGAAATCTTCCGTTTCGCACAACCAATCAAAATCGAAAGTTTTTGTTTACACGGATCATCCCGACGAAGCAAAAAAAGTAAAAATGCGAGAAATACAAGAAACGAGTGTCTAAACCTTTCTTGGCCCATTAAGAAAAATGTCAGGGGGACGATTTTACATATAGAGCCTGTTAATTTAAGCACCTATAGGCTCTAAACTGACCCTGACCTTAACGTTAATTTAAATTCATGATGGACCCGGCTTTAAGCGTCCCCCGAACATGGTAGTCGGGATTTTCAGGAAGTATAGTAATTTATCTGGTAAGTTAATGATGGGTTCAGTAACGAGTAACTTACGATAAAAATTTATAAATTACAGTAATTTTACAACCTGGTGATCGCATATTTCGCATGTTTCTACTTAATTCGCATAATTTGCAGCATAATTTATCGCATAATTCGCATAAATTGAATTGTAAAGCAGGCAGAATTGGGGGTCTGTCGCAGCAGAAAATGAGGATCCAAATTTTTGACAGTCCCTGATCGTCATCTCTAAGTGACATATATATAATTTTTTGCGATTGGGTAGTGATTTAAGCTGGCTAAGCTAAGCCGGCTTCGGCTAAAAGCTAACTAAGGTTAATTATTGTAAGAATTTGATAAATTCCGTAAAGGAAAATAAATACGGACCAAATAGCCTGAAATATTCTGGATGCAGACCAATAGTTAGCCCGGTAGCCAGCCGCTTAGCCGATAATTTAGTCGGCTGCCATGTGAATCACTACGATTTGGTGTTAGATACCCGCAGCACGTATAATAAAATTTAATATAAAAGATTTTTAAATTTTTAAACTTTAATAACTCCAGTTCTAGTGAAGCAAATTCAATTCTGAAACTTGCAGATTGCGTATAAAGTGTGTAGTTTTAAAATTATATTGTAATATTTTCTAATTCATTTTGCTAAATGGTTAAAAAACGCATTTTATATATAAAAAACTACATAATATTTTTTTAAATGTTATAATCTGTTTTAATAAAGTAAATTCGATTCTTAACTTATATTCGATATAAAAATAATTTAATTTTAAAACTATGTTTTTATATTTTAATAATAATTATATATATATTTCATAGTCTTTATATATTAATCGTATGGATAATTTCAAGAATTTTAAATAGTGTGTCGATGATAGTAAATGAAACACCCAATCAAAACATCAAAGCAACATGACCGGGAAATTTGTCACTACTTTTCTGCAAAAATGTAAATTAATAAGCTCCGGTGACTTTATTATTACTACATTTCTTCCGAATCATATATAGGAACCGCATAATTTGTAAAGTATTACTACATCGTCATTATGATTGGATTGGTACGTCAGACATCGTATACTATAAATTCTGAAATTATGCAATTAAGCAGCTTTGTTTATCAACAAAATGGTTTACACACGAAGCGGCAATGAAAAACATCCGGAGACAGCAAGACCATTCCAATTTGATCTGCAACTCTTTTGATTGGCTAAAAAAAATGATTTTTTTAACTTGTGTATAAATTTTTTTGATATGAAAAGAGGAGGGAGAGGGAAGTTGCATAAGCTAGGTATATTCCTTTATTTTTTGTGGGTGGCTTTCTCTAAAATGGATTTTTTTTTTATAAATTTTTATTATTGTTTCTTTCATAATAGCAAGCAGCGATCCAAAAAATCCAAGAAATTCTAAATTCTACATCTACGAACGATGACAAACTGGACACTATAATGATAGATGTCTTCAAGACTACAAGTCAACTCGTTAAAACGACAAGTGAAATGGTTTGTTTCTTTTTATTCATTTTATAATTAGTTTAAATTTATGTAATTAAGATGTATTGATTTTTCTAACATTAGATAGTAGAAACAGAAGGTATGTTATTTAAATAAGTTCGGGAAGTTTAAAGGTAATTCATCGCTAATTTTGAAACGTTGAATGAAGCATCCATGGTCAGAGTTATTCAACTTGAATAAGAGAATGAATCTCTAAAACGCAAATTAAACGAAATGAAAACTAAAGTACAAAGGTTGAAAGATCAGATCAAGGCTATCTTTCCCGATTAGTCACGTTTGCACAGTCAATGGTATATGCTAAGCTTTTTAATGTTACCCGAGTTTATATTTAAACGTCAATTTAATTTAATTATTAATTAATTTTTTTTTTTGCATTAATTTTGTACAGTATTGACAATATCTATTTGTATTTACGTATAATGCTTATACATAAAAAAAGATCTTTTGCGAATTTTTTTGCATTTAAAATTTTGCATTTTATATATTAATTTGTCTAGTATGTTTGTATGTAGCTATAATATATAGATCCCTAACAGACACCTACCAATTCACGTGAACACATACCAAATCAGGTAATTTTTGTACCTATATAACTTTCTAACTTAGGAGAAACTTAACCTATGGGTTTTAACCTGTGTCAATCATGTGACTATGTTTATATAAAATTAAACTGATCAACATAGAATCGCGCTTTTTTGTTAGTGCTTTCATTGTCATTTTTTTTTGCCGTCATTTTTTTGGTGCTTTCATTGTTGTTCTGTGGTGTTTTTGCTACCATTTTTTTTTTGGTGCTTTTCATTGTCATTGTGTAGTGTTGCTGTCAGTTTTTTTTAGTGCTTTCATCGCCATTTGTGTGGTGCTTTTCGTCACTCTTTTGTGGTGCTTTATCATTGTTTGGTGTGCTTTTGGTCATCGTTTGGTGGCGTTTTTGGATGTCGTTTGGTGGTCTTTTCATCGTTGTTTAATAGTGCTTTTTGTCGTAGTTTGGTGTTGCTTTTGGTGGTCTTTTAGTCATCGTTTGGTGGTGTTTTTCAGCATCATTTGGTAGTGTTTTTTATCATAGTTTTGTGGTGCTATTGGTCGTTGTTTGGTGTCTTTGGTTATCACGTTGGTGCTTTTATTGTCATTTGATGTTTTTGGTGGTTTTTTGGCCTTTGTCTTGCTATATTTTTTGTCTTTTTTTTTTGTATTTTTTGCTACTTTGTATTTTTTTTAATAAATTATCTATAATAAAAAGACTTTGAAAAATTTAAATTTTTTTAATATTTGGACCAATCAGATTTAGGCAATACAGGATAAAAATTTATACCCCCGGGCATAGTATAAAAGCCTCTACCCCGGTATAGGATAACTAACTTAGGGGTAGGTACAAAATCATGTGAACTGGTAGGTGTCTGTTAGGGTGTCCAGGATTATGCGATGCGATGAGGTAAATTATGCGTGCAATCTGAGGTTGATTATGCTATGGAGTGAAATAAATTTAAAATTATGCGATCGATTATGCGATTTTTTATTATTGTACATTATATGTAATTGTTTCTATTTTTCCTATTCTTCAGAATTTTTTAGCACTTACTGAAAATTTTACCTTGACCATGCTCATAATTTAGGTCCATTCATTTTCTACATCAGAACTTTTTGTAACATATATAACATATATTACTTTGTTCCCAAATTACAATTAAAACCAACCAATCATATTTCAACCATGTGATCTTAAGTGCTTTTTTTGGTCAAATTATGTGAATCATATGCAATACAAAAATTTGTTAAATTATGTGAATATTATGCTTTTGCATAATCCTGAACACCCTAACTGGGATAGATTTAAAATGGATCGTCATTACGTGCACTCGATTACTACATTTTAACATCATTCTTTTTACTATCAACAAGTAAATATTATATCTTACATTTTTCTTAGCTCATAGTATCTTAACAATTGTATATATAAAAACTACTTTCTTTTTAATGTCCTAATGATCATGGCTTGTTGCTAAACTCGGCCATTATTTTCATAAGTCTCTCCCCAAGCTGTGATAACAGTCAACTTCTGCAATAGTTACACCCGCATTTGTCACAATCGCGCTATAGTCACCTCGATTTTGTATCTAATCATATATACTATATATAACTAGTTATTTGTATAAGCATGGAGGACATTCGAATCTGATAATTTCTGTGATTGACATTACACAAGTATTTTTATAGCATAGTATTGTAAAACCAGAATTTTCGGGTCTAAGCAAACTTAAAAAAAAAATTATTGTCGGTACAACTCTTTACTAGTAAAATAGCTTCGTAACGAGTGTCTCTTCAAGAAATCCAGTTGCATCATGTTGCATCATGCGAATAAAAGGTAGATTTACTAAGAGTTGAAGTACTATCTACCTAGTGATTTGAACTGAGAAAATTTTCCTTAATTAGTTAACCGAACTGAAATATTTGGTGCCAACTGATTCAACCGATTAAAGTTACTTCACGTTTACTTTCGGAAATTCTCGGACCTTTACTCAAATTTTTGTCTCGTCTACTATGTTCATTTATTTTTTTTTCAGAACCTTTGCTCTTTTAACATTATGTCAACTGATTCTCAACTGGTTGTACGGGTCAACTGATTAAGCATTTACTCAACCGGTTACCCAAAATTTATTCAGTTCGGGTCAGTTAACCGATTATAGCCCAACCAGTTCAAATCACTATATCTACCGTATAGTAAGAGGTAATAAAAATATATTGTACTGCTTAATTCGTGAAGCTTAACATTATTTTTATTATTCTTATTATTATTTAAGTAATTAACTTGTTTATTTTATTTGTAGGTTTTCGCAGACTGTTTTCGAAAGTTGCATATGTTCTTTAGAAGATGTTTGGTTCAATAGAAACCGTTTTATATATACGATAATATAGCTTTGTTAATTATATAAAATTTTAAAAAAATATTAATAAAGGACATGTAACTTGTTACCCAAAACCTTTTTAATTAAGTTCTTGCATTTTGTAAATTGTATTATAATTTGGTTGAATAATTTTATTCTTTACAACATGAAATTTTTAACATATTAAAGAAATTGTAATATTTGAATTACATCTGTTGATTGGTTGGGTTGTTTAACGATTATCTAGTGAAATGTGTATCATGTGGTTATGAAACAGTTTTATGATTGGTCAATTACCTCATGATCAAACCCGTGCATTTCTGAAAAATAAGAAAGTCCCCTATGCTATTTGTATAATTTTAGTTGTTTATTTATGTAGTTTGAAGATTTGAGTATTGGAGATCAAAAAAAATGATCAAGTGAATTGCCGCTTCACTGAAAAATGAATGCACCTAGTATTGTCACCAAAATCTGTTATGCAATCACCACTTAGCATAAAAAAAACAAATCACGATATCACAAGAAATAATCAATTTTTTTTTAAAGAAATAATCGAAGTTTTTAAAGAAAAATTCGAAAAAAATTTTTTTAAAGAAATGAAGTTTTTTTTAAATAAATAATCAAAGTTTTATAAATATATATAGTTCACATATTTAATTATCAGAATAGCAAGTTCTGTACTCCATTGTTTAAAAAAAAACTTTCCATGCTGGACTTTATTTAAATAATGATATTTGTAATATATATTATAAAAATTGTGTAAATAAGATAAATAAAATTGAAAATAAACTTAATATAAAAAATGTATAGTTTTTGATCTTACGCCATTTTTAATTGACTAAAATCTCTGATAAGTGTTTTATGTTTATACTGCATTTTTAAATGTTTGAGTTCTAAATGTTTGATTTTGGCCTGGACAGACTTTGCTTTGTTTTTTTTTCGCTTTGCAGTCATCTAAATAAAAAAACATTAGAAAAGAAATGTTTTTCCAGTATGTGATACCAAAAAACAGATACGTATAAAATAAAAAATGGATATGGATATGAATATGGATAAAAATTTGAAAAAGGGAGGATATAAAAGTAAAAACTCTACAGGGGTCTTGTGACTCATCTTGACATGGACGGCCGGTATGTGTATTGTGTATTGTGTATGGTGTATTGTGTATTTTTTTTTTTATGGCACAGCCAGGAAAAATGTCTTCTAGAGTATTGATAACTGATAGAGAAGAACGTTCAACCATTAAAAGTTGGCTGGCCACGATGCGCTTTCGATTCTCTATCAGATTTTATTACACCGTAGACGGCACTAGGATTAATGCCCAAAAAGTATCACACCTTTGCTGTTTTTGAAGGTAGCGGAACTTGCCAACTTAACTGGATGAGAAAAATTAATAGCAACCAGGTGAGAAAATTTGATTAAATAGGATTAAGTTAAAATGAAACTACTTCATATGATTGGTTAATTACTCATTTTTGCTATGATCTTTCTTTGTCAGATCATTTCCAAAGTTCTAAATGTTTGATTCTGGCTTGGACAGATTTTGCTTTATTTTTTCACTTTGCAGTCATCTAAATAAAAAAAAACATTAAAAAAGAAATGTCTTTTCCAGTATGTGATACCAAAAAACGGATACGTATAAAATGAAAAATGGATATGGATATGGATATGGATAAAAATTTGAAAAAGGGAAGATATAAAAGTAAAAAATCCACAGGGGTCTTGTGACTCATCCTGACATGGATGGCTGGCATGTGTATTGTATATGGTGTATTGTGTATTTTTTTTTTTATGGCACAGCCAGGAAAAATGTCTTCCAGAGTATTGATAACTGATAGAGAAGAACGTTCAACCATTAAAAGTTGGCTGGCCACGATGCGCTTTCGATTCTCTATCAGATTTTATTACACCGTAGACGGCACTAGGATTAATGCCCAAAAAGTATCACACCTTTGCTGTTTTTGAAGGTAGCGGAACTTGCCAACTTAACTGGATGAGAAAAATTAATAGCAACCAGGTGAGAAAATTTGATTAAATAGGATTAAGTTAAAATGAAACTACTTCATATGATTGGTTAATTACTCATTTTTGCTATGATCTTTCTTTGTCAGATCATTTCCAAAGTTCTAAATGTTTGATTCTGGCTTGGACAGATTTTGCTTTATTTTTTCACTTTGCAGTCATCTAAATAAAAAAAAACATTAAAAAAGAAATGTCTTTTCCAGTATGTGATACCAAAAAACGGATACGTATAAAATGAAAAATGGATATGGATATGGATATGGATAAAAATTTGAAAAAGGGAAGATATAAAAGTAAAAAATCCACAGGGGTCTTGTGACTCATCCTGACATGGATGGCTGGCATGTGTATTGTATATGGTGTATTGTGTATTTTTTTTTTTATGGCACAGCCAGGAAAAATGTCTTCCAGAGTATTGATAACTGATAGAGAAGAACGTTCAACCATTAAAAGTTGGCTGGCCACGATGCGCTTTCGATTCTCTATCAGATTTTATTACACCGTAGACGGCACTAGGATTAATGCCCAAAAAGTATCACACCTTTGCTGTTTTTGAAGGTAGCGGAACTTGCCAACTTAACTGGATGAGAAAAATTAATAGCAACCAGGTGAGAAAATTTGATTAAATAGGATTCAAGTTAAAATGAAACTTCATATGATTGGTTAATTACTCGTTTTTGCCATGATCTTTCTTTGTCAGATCATTTCCAATAAAGTTTATGATCAGATGTTATTATTCGCTTAATATCAGGTATAAAGTGTTGTATAAACTAAAACCGGATTGGTCTATTACCGTATTAGTAAATTTCACGAGATAATTAAAAATTTTTTTTTTTTTGTAAATCTAGCCAGTATTCTTTTCCAGTACCACGTTTTATATTTATATTAATCTTCGAACCAGATCCTTCACGAAGATTACTATTTTCTTACCATTTTCTACTATTTGTATTACCGCTTTACATACCCAAAGCAATCCCGATTGGGAAAAAAAGACCAAACAAAATATAATAAGTGTAAATTCTTGTTCGCTTTGTCACAATTTTGCAATAGGCACATAAAATGCCTGATTATCATGTGACTATTGCGGGAGTTGATTGTAATATAGCTTTGCTTTTGTTATCAATGTTGTTCAATTGTGCTTCTAATGGTAAAAAAAAAAAATCTAATTGGATGCTTCCAATCCAATCCATTTTATTATGAAATATGCTTCCAATTCTCCAATAGCGCCTCCAATTTTCCAACTCACAACATTACTGTTATGCTGCTAGGCTGTAGTGAAGTTATTGAGACTAAGAAAAAAATCATATCTATATAATATATTGATAATATGTTATATCTGATATATATTTTGCCATTTACTGTTTATTACGCTATTAATTGAATTAGTTATTTGTAAAATTGAAAATAATGTATAACAATTTGTAACCAGTAGAGCAAATACACGCATTATGTGTTTATTTAAAGAATTAAATAACCCATATGCTTATGAATATGTGGGAGCTCACAACAAAAAAGGACAATGGGCCAAATAAATCTTTATTTTAAAAAAAAAAATGAATTAGGTAATGGGCACATAGTTTTTATAAAATTACCGAATCAAAATTTTTGGCCCAAAAATGCCTCCTTTTGCTGTGAGGGACCCATATATATTTATAATATTAAGTTCGTGATTATACCCGCACAACCAATCAAAATCAAGAATTTGTTAACATAAATTATAAATTTTAGAAAATAATTTTCCCGAGTACCGTAAACTGCCGTATAAACAGCCCCCCCACATATCAAACCCCCCTCTCATTTTTACTAATAATTTTCTTTTTTTTACTAATTAATTTTTTTGGTGGAATGTACCAGACCCGGGCTGTTTATACGGCAGTTTACGGTATTCTGGATGGCTATTCTAGAATCCTACTCTTTGTATCATAGAAGAATTTTAATTTTTGGGGCCTTTTTTTGATAAACTGTTACACAAGAGTTTGCTAAGCAAAGCACCTGTTACAACTAATAAAAAGGCCTTTTTAGCATCTAGACAAAATAAAAAAAAAAAGCAAACTCCATTAAACGTTTATACTAAGCTGTAGAAAGAAGCATTTTTACCGTATGTTGAAATATTCGGGTGTTTTAGGAGGGGAACGATGGGTTTATGATGGGTTGGCAACTTCAAGGATAAACTCGGAAGCAAATTTTTAAATAACTGCCTTTTTAACATATTTGGCTTATAATTAAATATATATGCACCATAATTTCTACGTATTTAATTATAAATACAAGGTTGCCGCTCTTACGAAAATTCGTACTGTAATAAATTTTAAATACGAAATTTCTTTGATAATCCTCAATCGGCCGATATGACTTAAAGCTGCAGACATTAGAATATTAATCAAACATATAGCATGACGTATGGAACGTCACTGCCTAAATTTTATATGACGTAAGTGACGTAAGGGACATAATACCTTGGCTCAAATATGGAAACGATCGAATATTCCATAATATTCCGTAATGTCATAAATTAATCGAATTCGAAAAGCGTTCACAATCAAAAATCATAAATTTTATTAATAACGCATTTTAATTAGCTGCATAATGTATAATGAAGAAAGCTCGCTAAACATCAATAATAATCTATCTACAGAATGGACTACAGACTTTACTTTTCAAGATCAAACAAATATAAATTCGCTAAACATCTATAATAATCCATCCACAGAATTGTCTGCTGACTTTACTCAAGTTTATGAAGATCAAACCAATAATAGTTTACCTACAGAATGGTCTATGGAATTGGTTCAAGATCAAACCACTATAAGTTTGCCAAACGTTTATAATAATCCATTCATAGAATGGTCCACAGACTTTAGTCAAGATCAAATTATAGAATTGTCTACAAAATTTACCCATAACAATCCATTTATGGAATGGAATGCAGATTTTACTCAAACTAATACAAGTTCTCTAAACATTTATAATAATACAATTATAAAATTGTCCGCAGGCATTACTCAAAATGATGAGGACCAAACCAATCATAATATATCTATAGAACAGACCACATGCTTTGCTCAAGATCGAACTAATACAAGTTTACATAGCATTTACAATACAGAAATTACTCAACATTATGAAGCGCAAATTAATGATTTACAACAATATGATGCAAAATCAGTTATAGAGGATAAACATCCAGTTTCGTTTGTCTCTAGGCATAAAAAAAGACAAGGACATGAGGTATGCAAGAAATGTAATCGTAAAAGAATTCTTTGTGATAAAACTTCCAAGCAATGTAGACATTGTTACGAGGCCTCATTACGAGTTTTAAGTGGTAATAAATGGACGATTTTATCGAATTAACGCAATTTTCTTATGCAAGCTTTACCAGAAAATCAAATTTAGAATTTATTCCGTATGAACAATTTACTAAGATTGAATACCTTGCTAAAGGAGGGTTCAGTATCATATATAAAGCAAAGTGGGTTGATGGACCTATTACTCGTTGGTGTCATAAGAAACAAAGATACAATCGAATAGGAAATCATAATGTTGTCCTTAAAATTCTTAATGATTCTAAAAAAATGGATTCTGATTTTTTAAATGAGGTCTGCCATAAATTATATTCATATAATAATGATTTAGTTAAATTATAAACTTTAAAACTTACTATTATTTTTGTTATTTTAGCTAAAAAACTTTTTTAATTGTAAAAAAAATACAAGGCTTAGCAGTGGTGGTGTTCTTCAACAATACTACGGCATCACACAACATCCTGAAACAAAAAATTATATAATGGTTATAGAATTTGCGCAGAATAGAGACCTCCATTATTTTCTAAAAAAAAATGCAAACACCTTACCCTGGACAGAAAAATTAAGGCTATTATATAAAATTTCATTAGGACTTAAATTAGTACACGACAATAAAATTATTCATCGAGATCTTCATAGTGGCAACATTCTTATTAGACATAATAATGAAGCAACAATTGCGGATTTAGGAATAAGCAAACCTGTAAATGAATTATCAGATAAGAATTCAATTTATGGGGTTATTCCGTATGTTGCACCAGAGGTGTTAAAAGGAGGAAAGTTTTCACAAGCTTCAGACATTTATAGTTTTGGTATGATTATTTGGGAGGTAATCATTGGTTGCAGGCCATTTTCTGATCGTAAGCATGATGAATATCTTATTTTGGATATTCTTAATGGCCTTCGTCCAAAAATTCCAACTAACACTCCACAAGAATTAGTTGAAATAATGGAAAGATGTTGGCATCAAGTTCCAGAAAAAAGAAAATTTATAGACGCTTCTGGTGTGTCAATTGGTAGTGATGATCCGAGCAGTGAACTTGGTGACCTTATTTATAAAACAAGAAACAGAAAAATAATATTTCCAGAAAATAAAAATACAAATATTTTACCAACTAAAATAAAGAATCAAGAAATTTATTCTAGTCGACCGTTGACACCATTAATTAGTAAAGCGTTGACTTTACAAAGTATGAAATTAAATAGCAATATAATTATGGGTGAGAAAATATTTTGTATTAAGGCGATGTATATTTCTTATTTTCTAATTATTAATCATATTTATAATTATATCAATTTATTAGATATTCAAATGGAAATAATGCAACAAGTAAATAATAATCATGCAGATGATGATTCTAAAGCGATTGAATTTGATATAAACAAATGTAGATGAAATTTGAGAACCTATTAACAATTAGAAAATTTCTGCAAACAATCCTATATTTTAATTTTGCATCATTTTATTTAAAAAAAAAAACTTTTTGAATTTAGTTCTTTAAATTTTTGGTAGAGTTTCAAAATTTATTAAATTCTCGTTAATTAAAGATTAAATATTTATTGCTTATAATATCAAAGGATTATGTTAAAATACATGTTCATGACATTTTATGAAACAATTTATTATGTTAGAGTGTAAAAGTAATTACTCTAAACGTTATTATTCAGTTATCCAAAATTTTGCAAGTTTTAAAAGTTGCAAGTTATTTGTCGACTTTTGAATCAATTTTAAAATTTCATGTTAATCTGATCCTGCAATTTAATTAGTTGCGCAGAGGTGTTATTGAAGTATATCTCGCAACACGGAATGCAAGATTTTGATTGTCTATTCGAGATGAATAGAGTAGTATCAATCGTTTGATCTGGTTACTACAGTGCGGTCAACCTAGTCCCAACCAATAAAAATTTTTAGCGGCCAAATTCAGATTTATTTTTTATATATATGAAGAGGCCAATTTGAAAATTTAGCTAATATTTATATAAAGTGGCCAAATTGAAATTTTTAATATATATATATATAAAAATAAAATTAATTGTTTAAAGAGGCCAAATTTGCTTTTTTTTTATATATATATAAAAGGTGGTCAAATTTCATATTTAATTATAAAAATATTATAACTTCAACTTGCTATAACTTTTTTATAAATAGATTTAAAAAAATTTAAGAACATGGAAGTGTTTAGCTTGTTTGATTTAACATTTTAAGATAGTATTTTTTTATTTACTATTTTTTTTTGAAGGATTAGCAATTGAAAGTTATCAATTTTATTGGTCGGGACTAGGTTGTCTGCACTGTAGGTTAACTGTAGGTTATGAAAAATGTAGATGTCGATTTTTACAAATAAAAATCCAAAAAATCGACTCGTCATTGGAGTGGTTCATTTTGCATGTGTTAAGTTACAGTACTTCCTTTTTTGGATCATTTTTAATGAAAGCTGGGGAAGACCAGGGATCGCAGGTTTTTTACAAATAAGGATTGGTATAAAAGTAAATTTTAGGAAATTCGCAAATTAATTATCACTTATTATAAATAAACAGGTTTCAGTTATTTCTGTACTTTTTAAAACAAACGAAAAGGTCAAACTCCATGATAATCACTGAAAATACTGAAAATAAAGTTTAATTCCTCAAGGGTGATATGTAAGTAAGGTTTTGGAACTAACCCTATTTATCTTATTCATACATACGTACGTACGTACGTACAGTTTTGTCATGGACACAAAAAAAAAAAGTACAGTATATTTCAAAATATTATGACGATTTCGTTTTGACATATGTTTTAAATAGTTTTTATGTATCTTTTTTTTTTTTTTTGAAGTTACATTATATAACTTAGTTTAGGTATGTTTTGACATGAGTAAAGCAAGATAAAGGTTTGAAATATCAAAAACGTACGTACTGTACATACGTACTGCACATACGTACTGCACATCCACTTCTATTCAAATCAGAAGAAGCATATAAGATGTAACACATTTGCAATTATGGATAAATTGTGTCTCCTAACTCCGATTGGATATTAATTATGATTGTAATAAAATTGTGTTTTTTGAATTTTGTCTCAACCACTAAGGAGACTGTTAATTAAAACAATAGAATCTCTTTAGACAGAATTCACAAGTTTTCCGTTCGTATTTCAATCATGCGGTTTACGTTTTTGATTATTGCCTTTATTACGATTGTTTCTGGTCTAGATAATGGACTCGGTAGGACGCCTCCTATGGGATGGAATACTTGGAATCATGTAAATATTTATTTTAATCCTTTTATTTTTATTTTTTATTTTTTTTTTTTTTCAGTAACACATTAAAAAAAAATTTTAAATTAACATTTTAAAGTTTCAATGCCAAGTTAATGAACAACTACTTAAAGATTCCGCCGATGCTATGATTGAATTAGGGTTCTACAAAGCTGGCTATAAATATTTAAATCTTGGTTAGTTTTATTGATTCAATAATTTCGAACTAAATAAATGTTATATATTTCATAATATTTTTACTAATTACTTTTAATTTGTAGACGATTGTTGGGAAGGTCACAGAGATGAAAATGGATATATCACTACTGATCCGATAACGTATACATCACTTTTTTTTTTTTCCTTCTTTTATTTTAAGAATAAGTTTTGGCATTTTTGATTAATAAAAATTTATCTTGTAATTAAGATTTCCTGGTGGAATTAAAGGTATTCCCAAAATTTAGCGTACACTTTTGACAAAATTTTACATGAAAATTAACTTTAAGTGTATTATTTAAGCCCTTGCGGATTATGCTCATGAAAAAGGATTATTATTCGGGATTTATAGTGATGCTGGACGTCTGACTTGTGCTAGACGTATTGGATCTCTTGGTAATTTTTTTTCTTATTAACTAATTTTTGATTTTCTAATATTCATTATATATATCATTTTATATATAATTTTATAGGTTATGAAGATAAGGATGCACAAAGATATGCTGAATGGGGAGTCGACTTTTTGAAGTATGATAATTGTCATAACGATGGTTCGCCAGAAATACAACGCTATGTGGTATGACATATTTTTAATGATTTCAATATTTAATGTTATAATAATATTTAATATTATGCTAATATTTGCTTCATATATTAGAAAATGCGAGATGCCCTCAATAGTAAGATCACATATCTTCTGATAATATGATTATAATATTATATAAAAAATTAATTTGCTTTATTTTTATAGGGACCGGAAGACCAATTTTCTATAGTATATGTGAATGGGGGTAAGAAAATTAAAATATTATAATATCAAAATTAGTGTTATGGGCTAAAATGTTTTTAGAATACGAAACGTTTCGCCTTAAAAATATAAATTTCGTCAAGGATAAACATTTCGGCGAAGTTACAATAATGAAATGTCATGTAAAACTAATGCTTTACCCGAGTTTCACCAGTGTGAAAAGTTTCGATTTAGCCCATGATACAAATAAAAGTCATGTTACTTATCTAAAATTTCATAAAATTGCGTATTAGAAAAAGTAAGCCTTTCCTTTGGGGTAGAGCAGTTGGTAATAGGTAGTGTTTCATCTCTTTAATGAACTTTTTAATCACATTTAAACGCAATAAAAAAGTAATTGTTTTTTTATGTAAATTATAGCTGGAGAACGACTCTTGATATTAGAGCAACTTGGGCGTCAATTATATCAATTATACAAAAGCAGCAAATGATTACTAAGTATGCAGGACCGGGAGGTTGGAACGATCCTGATATGCTTCAAATAGGTAATGGTCAACTTACCTTAGAAGAGCAAAGAAGTCATTTTTCTCTTTGGGCTGCCTTGAAATCACCCTTATTACTTGGATTTGATGTAAGTTTCATTTTCATAAAATAATTTTATAAATTGAAATTGTAGTGATCTGATCTACGTGTTATATATATACATATATAATAGATCAGAAATCCTCCTGTGGAAGCAAAAGCAATTGCATTAAACGAAGAAATAATAGCTATAAACGTAGGTTTAGCCTTTCTTAATTTGTATTTATCTTTTTTAATTATTAATCATCTCAAAAAATTGTAAATCTTGTGAATAGCAAGATCCTTTAGGACTGTCTGTGTCCATTGTTCAACGCACACGATTTTTTGATATTTGGACTGGGCCACTCAGTGATGGTTACGTTGCAGGTATTTTTGCAAAATAATGAATATATTAATAATACTCCAATTTATTATATTTGATTCTTAATTAATATCATTTATATCATTCGTATATTTCGTAATAGTTTTGTTTAATCGTGGAGAAATTCCAGTAGTAATTACATTATATTTTGCATCTCATTGTAATCTTGAAGGTGAAATTGCAGTTAGAGACCTTTGGGAACATGCTGATAAAGGAAATTTTACAACAAGGTTTGTTTTATTATCAAATTTTTTGTTTGTTTTTTTTTTTTTTTGAATCCCGTTAAGTGATGATCCGTGAAAGATCGGCACTAGTTTTATATTAGAATTTGGGGCAAAATTACTATGATCTTCATTATATGCGGAAATCTGATGCTGCTCAAATGATAAGTAATTTTTTTATTAAGTTAACAGCTCAAGTCAATTAATTGAAAGGTATAGAGCCCCTAAGACGCATCTAATGGTTGTTAGATTATTCAATTCGGTCAAGTGTATGCTGAAATATCACTAAAACATGATTGGATGACTATATAAAATTTCTAGTTTGTTTACATAAAATTTTATATAGTTAGCCAATCATTTTTAGCGATATCTTAGCGTATACTGGGCCGATTTGCACCTCAGTGAGCACTACAACTTTCAATTAATTGATTTGAGTGTTAACTTAACAAAAAAATTACTTATCATTGAAGCAATGTCAGATTTCAGCATATAATAAAAGTTAATATTGTTATCCCCGCCGATTTTTCACGGATCATCACTTAATAATAATAATAATAAATAAATAAATAATTTTAATATTTAATATCAAAATTTATCAGTTACTTCTCAAGAGTCCCAAAACATGGTGTAACTGTTCTAAAGCTTACAGGTGGTACTCATATTAAAAAACACAATGAACCGTTATTTTTACAACATATTTGGGATGAAGATATTGTTGACGATCAGATTGAACTTGATATTTCTATTAATGGTGATAAAGTTTATTAGAATTATAATGATTTTTTTTTACGTTTGGATTTAAGATTAGACTTAAATATAAACGATTAACTATATAGTAATTTAAGTGGTAAATTTTTTTAAAAGCTATAACTTAATATAAAAATAAATCGATTATTTTTTTTTTTTTGATAATTCATAAATTTCAAAGATGATTATTATTTTAGCACACAATATATTCCAAAATTACAGCTTTACTGTACAAATAAAAAGATTTTTATTAATTGTTAAAAAAAGAGTGTAAAGGAAAAAAAAAATGCAAATATCACCATATAAGTAAAAGAATAAATAATAAATAGATAAAAATGAAAGTAATCAAAAAAAAAAAAACATATAAATACGAATACGTATATGAGTTATGTAGGATAGTGCAATTGAAAATAAAGAAAAAAAAATATATGAATTAATAATGTCTACTTAACTCTTTACTAATGATAAAAATGACAAAATATGTAAAAAAAATTTTTTTATACAAATATTATATGTTCATGCTCAAAAAAAATTTCAGTACATAAAAAAAAAAAAAAAAAAGATAGAGATAGATAAAGAGAGATAAAATGTTCAATAAAAGTAATAAAAGTATAATATAAAAAAAATTCTTAGAAACACATGAACTTGCTTTTCTTTGCCATAAGTTCTTCCATACGATTTTCTAATTGTCTTCTTGCTTTTTCCGCGCTCTCTTTAGCCCTTCTTTCTTCTTCCAAAACAGTTTCTATAACTTTCTTTTCTTCTTGTACAGATGATTTCGCATTTTCATATTGTGCTGTAGTCTCATCTAATTGTGATTTCAATTTTTTAATTTGATCAACTAAATCCATTTTTTCACGTTGTAATATTTGTAATTGTTGTTTTGCAACACGAAGATTTGTCTCACTTTCCGATAATGAATTTTCTAATGTTTCAACATGTTGTCGATTTTCAAGACTTTCTCCTTCCATTTTTGCAACTTTCCTATGTAATCTATGTATCTCAACTGTAAGTTCAACTGCCGGTGTATTAGAAAGATCTATATTTAAACCATTTCTTGAATTTGGTCGCGACGATGAAATAGGAATTCTTGGAGTTGGTGATGCACATCCAGGTGTTGATGATCTTGAACCTGAAGTTGGAGGTGCTGATGGTATAGGATGACTTGGTGGTGGTGTAGGTGGTGGTGTCATTGGTTGATTTGCTATGGCCGCAACTCCAGGTCGTTTTTTCTTTGCTGCATCTGAAGCATTTGACATTACTGACATAGTTGAAACTCGGAATCCACCAACTGCATCAAGATCTGTGGCAAACATTCCACTATTAAGTGATATTTCATGCAATGATTCTTCATCATTACGTGATTCTAATTCAACAATTTTATCTTGTAATGCTTTTATTAAATTACTTTGTTGCATAATAGTACTTTCTTGTCGTAATAATTTAGAATGTATAGAATTATCCAAACTTTGAGTACGTGCACCGGCATGTGGTGAAACATTTCCTAAAGGTCCTTTAAGTGATTTAAGTCCAACTTGACTCATTTCTTTTTCAAGCCTTTGATTAACTTCAGTTAATCTTGTGATTTCCTTTTCCATCTCTTTATGTTCATCTATAGATTTTTGTTTTTCACAAGAAACTTCATTTTCTAATTCTGAAATTCTTACATTTAATTCTGAAAGTTGTGTAGCTGCTTCATTTCCACCTTGACCTACTGATTGTAATTGTTGTAGTAAAGAATCAATTTTTTGATCAAGTTTTTTACGTTCTTCACAGAATGCTAAATTAGCTTGTTCTAATCCTTCTTTTTCAGCTTCAAGTTCTTGTATTTTTTCTTTAAATCTTAAAATTGAATTTCCGGAAACATCATCTTTACTAACATATTGAAGTGTTTTAAGTTCACTTTCTAATGATTTGATTTTTTGTGTTAAAATTGACATACGAGATTGAGCTTGAAGAATTTTAACATTTAAATTTTCATTTGTTTGTCGTAAAATTTCATTTGTAGAAGATAATTTTGCGAGTGCAGGACTTGTGTTCAGTGAGGTCTCAGAATAAACTTCTTTCATATTTTTTATTTCTAATAGAGAATTATCCAATCCATCAATTTGTTTCTTTTGCTTTTCTAAATATTCACCGGTATCTTCGTATTTAGCTGCAGAATCAGCAAAATCTACAGTTAAAGACTCCAATTCTTTTTGAAGTTTTTCAACTTGTTTTTGAAGTTCTTCATTGGCTTTTTCTTTTTCTTTCTTTTCAGATTCAAGTTTTTGAGTCATTTCTTCTAATTTATCAACGCGTTCTTGATATGTTTTAGATTCGTTACGTGCCTTTTTCAATTGTTTATTAAGTTTTTCAACTACAGATACATCAACTTTTTGAAAATCATGGATTAAAGCATCTTTATATGCATCATCAAGTTCAGCTTTTAAATTTATACATTGTTCTTTGAGCCTATTAATTTCTTCTGCAGCATCTTTAACTTTAGAACTTGCTTCATCACGACGTTTTTCAGCTTCTCGAATTTGAAGTTCCAAAGTTTGAATTAGATTAGTTTGTTCTGCTGCTGCTGCTCTAGCTTCTTCAAGTTCAGCCTTAACTTTAATTAAGGAAGTTTTCAATTCAACATATTCTGGGTTATTCGATAAGTTATCATCAGGATTTAATACTTTAACTTCTAAAACAAGTTCAGATGATACACATTCACGAAGTCTTGTTTGAATACTACAAAGTTTAACTTCAAGTTCATTAACACGTTCACATTCGATAGCTTCTGAAATTCTTGCATTATCAAGTTGAATTTTTGCTTTTTCTGTTGAAGCTTCTAATTCTTTAAGAAGAGCATCTTTGGTAGAAATCAATTGTTCTTTTTCCAATATAGCAGCATTGGTTTCTTTCAATTTGACTTCAAGTCCAATTACAAACTTTGAACGATTTTCTTCTTGTTTTTTTGCATCGTCTAAATGTAATTCTACAGTAGCAAGGCTTTCTCTGAGTTTAGCAATCGTGTTCAAATCAAGTTGTGATGAATGTTTTGCTTCTGCAAGTTCTTCTTGTAATGAAGAGATCATTGATTCAAATTTAGCAACTGCCATTTTTTGTTCAGTTTTTTTGGCTTCAAGTTCCATTATTAATTCTTTTTCACGTTGAAGGTATTGATCACGCTCTTGTTCTGCAGCCATCATTTGAGTTCCCAATTCAGCTAAAAGTTCATTCTGTGCACCCATTTTATGCCTAGCATTAAATAATTCCTCTCGAAGAATTGAAACATCTTGTTCATTAGCTTCATTTGATGCGGTTAATTCCTGAAGTTGAATTTCCAAAACTTGTATCCTATTTTCTCCTTCATCTCGTTGTTTCAAAGTATCACTTAATAATATAGATAAATCTTCAAGTTTCTTGCTAACTTCTTGATTATCTTGCTTAGATTTAGTTAACTCTTCTCTCATTTGATTTAATTCTCCTTCAAGTGTGACTACAAGTTCCTTTTGTGTACCAAAATCTTTTTTTAAGTTATTCAATTCTATGAGAACTTGTTCTTTTGCTTGAGTAGTTTCCTGAAGTTCAGCTTGTAATCGATTAATAGTTAGACTTTGATCGGACTTTAAAGCATTTAATAATTTAATTTCTTTCTTTATCGTTTCTACATTCTCGGATTCTTTTTGAGCGTTAACAAGTTTTTGTTCCAATTCTTGAATTGACTTTTCTAACTCTAATTTTTGAAGTAATAATGTAGCAATAGTTTGACTTTTATCTTCGATTTCATCTTGAAGTTTTTTAACTTGGCATTGCAAAGTCAGGAATTCGTTATCATTATTTTCTGATTGTTCTTTTTTCAAAGTTTCATCATTATTATTAATAGATACATCAATTTGTTCTTCTTGTTCTTTACTTTGAACTTCCTTTGCTTTGACAAGTTGTTGTTCCAATTCATTATTTTCAATAGATTTATTAACTGAAGTTAATTGCTCTTGAAGATTTTGAATATTAGCCTCAATTCTCAAAACTTCTTGGTCTTTATCTTGATTCTCTTTCTCTTGCTGTAAAATAAGTTCCAAAGCTTTTCTTTGTTCTTCTTTCAAATGTTCAACCTCTTCTCTTAACCTCAAAATAATCTCATGTTCATCTAATTCACTAGTTACAGCACTATAATCAGTACATTCGCTAGCAGTAACAGAACTAGCATCTGACAATGTTAATGAATCACGCCTCTTAATCTCATCTCTTAATTCTTCAACTATTTCCAAAGTTTCGCGGTGAGTACATTCCAACCTCGCAAATTCTTGTTTAATAGCATCTAATCCTTGTGATTTGTCCCGATGAAGCAATTCAAGTTGTTTTATTTCACATTGTAATTTTTGTACTATTTCAGCATGAGTTTTGTCACGTTTCTCTTTATCTTTAATCTCTGCAGTTAAAGATTTAGTCCTACGATGATGTGAAATGCGTTTTGGTGATGCAGTATCGTTGTTTCTGGGTTCATTTAATTTCAAAGTTGGTGGTAAAGACATTCGATCCGTATTAGTACTACTCTTTAAATTATGAAAACGAGATTTTGGTGTCCTTGGTGTCGTAGGTGAAGACGGAGTTGAAGGCGTAGAAGATTTAGAATCAGAATCAAGAATGTCAGAATGACAAAGTTTTACTTCTGTTAACTGTTGTTGAAGTTCGTGAATTTCACATAAGCATTCTTCATATTTTGATTTAATTTCTGCAAATTCTGTAATAGTTTTTGAATGAGTTTCTTGTAAATTCAATAATTTTGTTTCTAATGTAGCTACAATAAGTTGTTCCGGTTTTTTTACATAATCTTCCAAAGAAGCAGGAGAAAGTGATCGACCACAATCAGGAAACTCAGTTTCATGAGATTTAAGCCTTCTTAATAATTCCAATTCATGTACTAAATCATCAGCTTTCTTTTCAAGTTTCATAATCCTTTGATCTCTATCATCAATCTCATAGACCAACAATTTTTGATTCTCTTCTAAAGTATATTTCGTCCTTTCTTCTAATTCCAAATATGCAGCTTCACGTTCTTCCAATCTTTTTTCGAGTCTTTCAATAGTTTTACTGAATTTTTCAACTTGTTCTTCACTTCCTTTCAATCTTGATTCTAAATCACTGATATAACCTTCACTATTTTCTGAATTATTTTTCAACTGAGTAATTTTATTTTTTAATTCATTAATTAATTCTTGGTCTTTTTGTTGTTCCAATACAAAAGTTTCCAATTTATGTTCTAAATCTCTAATATATTGTTCATTAGTACTTTCATGTTCACTCAAATTACCAATTTTTAATCTCAATTCATTAATAAGAGTAATATTTTGTTCATTAACTTGTTCAGCATGAGCAAGTTTTGATTCTTGTTCTTGCATAACCGTTTCAGTGTGAGTTAAAGCAGCTCTCGTAAGTGCTAATTGAGATTCTAAATTTGAGATTGATTTTTCATATTCTTCTATTACAGGTTCTACAGCTTTTTGAAAGTTTGCTAATCTTAACTCTTCTTCAGCTTCTTCAGTTATTGATTCTAAACTATTTTGAGAAGTAAATTTAGGATTTGTTGGAGAAACTACATCAGAAGAATCATTTATAGGAGAAGAATCCATATTTTCTTGATGAATGGCAAGTTCAGCAGAAGTTTTTGCATATTTTTGAGATAATTCAGAATAAGATCTTTGTAATTCTATTAATTGTTCTTCAAGCATTTCAATATCTTTATCATTTTGAGATTTTGAAAATTCATTAGCATTTGTTACTATAGAAAGACTCGTTGAGGACCTTTTCGAACCTCCACCATGACCTCCATACATCATTGTAGGAGTATTCCTTCCAGACATCATTGTAGGAGTATTTCTTCCAGACATCATAGTAGGAGTATTTCTTCCAGAACTACAAATTTCACTTCCATCAATTAAACCATTAGGTAAACTTGTAGTTTTTAAAGATTTAATTTCTCTTCTTAATTTCAAAACCAATCCTCGTAAATGATCTAAATCATTCCAACCAATTTCTTCAGAATTAACAGAAGCACTATTCTTGATATTTCTTGCACGATTAGCATATTTAAGAGTATTTAAAGATTCAGTAAGATTTGATTCAGTAGGTGACACGCAAGCAATCATTAAAGTTCTCGCGTTACCACCTAAAGAGTCTTGTAATAAACGAGTAAGTTTAGAATCACGATATGGAATATGAGTTATGTGTTTAGCTTTTGTAGGATCACCAAGAGCAGAGATTACATTGCCTAAAGCGAGAAGACCTGAATTTATGGAGATACCTTCCTTTGCACGTTCACCTATAGCAGATGTTCGTTTCAGCTGCAGTAAACCAAAATTGGTAAAATTTTTTAGTATATTTATTATATAAAGAATGTAAAAAAAAAAAAAAAAAAAAAAAAAAAAAAA
>QKWP01000062.1:138379-166471 GCA_003550325.1 Gigaspora rosea
TAATTTTTTTTTATTATAATTTATTTTTTATTATAATTTTTTTTATTATAATTTTTTTTTATTATAATTTTTTTTTATTATAATTTTTTTTTTTTAGAATTAATATATTTGTAGCCATAGGCTACATTCACTCTAACTAAGATCAGGTGTAACGTAACTATAAATTATAGAAATAATTTTTTTTATAAAAATAAAATCCCACGATTAATATTAGGGTTAGGGTGAGGCCTGGGATGGGGCAGGGGGCATAGTTTATACCAAAATTTAGCGAGGATTTTTTTTTTGCATAAAAAAGGTAGTTTTATAGGCAAGTTTTTAGGCTAGAAGCAATTTTAGCAATTTTTTAAAAATTTCTTTGTTTTTGTTAAACAAAGATTGATTTACATGTTACACCTGATCCTGAAATTTAATTGGCTTTATTGATATGGCTACATGTAGCCATGGCTACAAATATATTAATCCTTAAAATAAAAAAAAATTTATTAAATTTATTAAAATAATTGTTAAAATATTTAAGCTTAAAGTCAAGAAAACTTTTACTTAGAAAAAATTGGTCACTTTTCTACTGACTTACCCCTATATAATAATAAGGGAAAATAAATTTGTCACACCCGCGACATGTCGCACCCCTGGTTCAGCCAATCAAATCGCACGATTTTATAGACAAAAAAATTTTTTTCAAAATTAAAAATTTTACATAATAAAGTATAAAATTTATATAAAATAGTATACCATATAACGTAAAATTTTATTCTGAACAACTTTTTCTAAGTCATAAAAATAGATTGTCTTAGTAAAAACAAATGTTTTATAAGAAAAATCAAAAATTTCCAAAGTTAGCACATATAAACCTTTTTTTTACTAAAACTATCTACCTTTTTAACTTAGAAAAAGTTGTTTAGCATAAAATTTTACATATAATTCTTAAATGTAAAGATAGATTTATATTAGTAAAAAAAAAGTTTTATATATTCTAACGTTCGAAATTTTTTATTTTTCTTATAAAATGTTTTTTTTTACTAAGATAATCTATCTTTATGACTTAGAAAAAGTTGTTCAGAATAAAATTTTACATTATGTGCTTTAATATCGCTTATTTATTTTTACATTTTACTAGTAAATTTTTGAATTTTAAAAAATAAAATTTTTTGTCTACAAAATCGTGCGATTTGATTGGCCAAATCAGGGGGTGCAACAAATTTCTATTCCCTAATAATAAATAAAAAAAATTTATAATTAAATTGTGAAAACTTGCGAAAACTTGCGAAAACCTGTAAAATGTTCAAAAAGCATGATTATATGAATATAATAATTATTAATTAATATCATATTAGATATATATCGATTAATATCGATATATATCAATTACTATCACTATTGATAGAAATCAGCAAGGGTGATGGGTATTGATAAATATCTTACTGGTTAGTAATCGATATATATCTATATATAAAATTTGCTGATGTATTTAAGGATTTTGTAGTAGAAATGCTTTTCGATTATTTTTTTTTTTTGGATTTATGTAAAACCTTAATACAAATAACATGCTATAAAGAATTTACATTAACTATTAGTTGATCTTCTATTAAAATATTCAGAAAGCATTTCTTCAAATATATTATAGCCAAAAATTAATAACTTTGAGATTTAGCAACCAAATAGAGTTTTTGCAAAAGATGAAAAGTGAAATAATAAAATTATAAAAATAATTTATTTAATTTTGATATAATGATATGATATATAGTATTAAATTTAAAACAACTTGATATTAAATTTACAATCATCAAATTTAGAATTAATTTAAGTTGCTTTTAAGTTTTGTACCAACTTGGGTTATATTTAGAATTCTTTCCAATCTAAGTGGATTCTAAATTTGCAATAATTCCATTTTGATATACAACATATATATATACCAATATAAAAGTGCTATTCAAAAAAATTGCTATGATGCCCAAATATAAGCTTTATAGATTATTCAGTATCCTATATACAATATATACTATAACTGTTACTAATAAAATATAGGAATATCTATTTTCACCATATTATTTTGCTATTTCTACCATAGTTATACAAGAATTTCTATTTTTAGTATTTAATATCATATATTATAAATTTACTATAATTCTAACTCTAGAACTAATAAGTAAACCTTCTTTGATTTCTAGTTAAAAGTTGTAAAGTTTATTTTTCTGATTCTAATGGTAGTTAAATTATTAAAATTGGCCTAGTAGATCTCAAGATACTTGGGATCAAAGAAGAGAATATAAGGATCAGCAAATTTACTATTGCATAAACCATTTACTGTTGTAAAATTTTATTAAGAAACTAATAAAACTCATCTTAAAAAACTATTATTTTTTTGAGCCAAAGAACAAATAAAATTCTGCACAAATCATATTTTGAAAAGTTTTTTTAATATAGTGAAAAATTTTATTAAGAAACTAATAAAACTTGTTTTTTTTCATTTTTATAACCGAGATCTTGCTCTTTTTCTTTTATTTAGTTTAATATTACTACATGCAAAAGAGAATAATATAATATAACTACGAGAAAGTAAGAGAATTGGACTTCATGATGGTTTTCCGCTACCAATCAATCTTTATTCAGGGCCCAAAGTTAGCTGGACAAAGTTATTTTATAATATCCTGTTAGACTTACAAAATAAAAATTGTTAACATCAATAATCTTGTTCTATCTATAATGGCTCAGGTCACAGTATGTTAAACAAAAGGCAGTCATATAATCCGCCTAAAATAGAACTTCTAGAAATATCGTTCAATGGTTTCCCCATAAGTCTCACATGTCCTTCCACATTACTTTTTCCAAGCCACTCAAAATGATTGCATTTAATACGATAGGTGTCTTTTCTTTTTGGAAGCAGTAAACACTACAGAGCTTTTGAAGAGAGTACGCCAAAAAGCCCACTTTTTGAAAATTCTTTACGAACTATTGACACCAGAAAGAGTTTACCTGTAGCCGTAGTAGTAATAGTAGTTCTTCTCGTAAAGTCCAAAATCTATCAAAAAGGCACCAAGTACTTTTCGACTTGTGGTGAGTAATAAACTCTAAGCTTGTTAGTAGGTAGTCTATGACTTTACCTCTAAACGACAAGTGCCAGTTTTTCAATAAGTAACAAACTCTAAAGCTATTAGCAGATACTCAGTTAACTGTATCCCTAAATAATAGCTGCTCATTTGCATATTTTTTGTTAGTTTTTTTATAGTTTCTTTGAGATGTTACTTCTAAAGTGTTAGCGTATTTGTTGGTACAGGTAATTGGCAGGTAGAGTTACAGAAGATCTTTTAAGATATTTAACTAATAAAACTTGTTTTAAAAAACTATGAGCCGGTGCAAAAAATTTGTACCTCAAATAGCTTTGATTCAAATATTTTTTGTACAAATTAATTTTTAATTTTTTTAATTTAATATACTTATTAGGTTATCGGATTGATAAAAATAAAATTTTTTTGATTATTTTATTGATAAAATAAAAAAATTTATTAATAGTAACTTTTTTTAAAAATATTTACTATAAGTTTATAATTTACTATAGTAATTTATATATATGCATATATAGTAAAAAAAATCAAATTATCTTACTTTAAAGCTTAATTTCTTCACAACCAGTGATCCAATTTTGCTCAAATTTTAACCATATCTTTATCATATGCACATTAATGCACTTGCGTAGTACAAGCTCATAGAATTGCATATTGGTTGTGAAATTAATTAAAATATCTTTTTATTAAAAAAAAATTTTGAGTTTTTTTCAAATACAGTGAATTGTACATGCTTAATTATTAAAATAAAATATTGTTAAAACAATAAAAATAATATAATAAGTTAGATTAAACCTATTTTATTTGATACTAAAAAATTTTTAATAATTAATCAAGAAAAAAAAATTTTTTCTTAGTATCAAAATTATGAAATTTTTTAAAGTGCAAATCTTTTTGCACCGGCCCATAGTATTTTTTTGAACCAAAAAACAACTTTATTTAAAAACCCAAAGTCAGTTGTAATAATAAATTTTGTGCAAATCACAGTTTTACATATGATAGCATTTTTATACTTTGTGTAATAGTAAATTTGCTGATCCTTATATTTTCTTCTTTGATCCCAAGTATCTTGGGATCCACTAGGCCGATTTTGATAATTTAACTACTATTAAAATTAGAAAAATAAGCTCTACAACTTTCGCTTAGGGTCAAAGAAGGTTTATTTATTATTTTTAGGGTTAGGATTAGAGTTAGGATTAAAGTTAGAGAGAATTCTAAAAATAAAAATTTTTGTATAACTATAGTAGAAATAGCAAAATACCATAGTAGAAATAGTAGCTCTCTAAAATATATAGTATATATAAAATAAATAAAATATATAAAATAAATAATACCAAATTGTTACAAAATAATGCACACTATGCATTAATTTAAGTATATGCACTTATTTTGAGAATATATATAGATATTATTTTAAAAACAAATATAACTTGTTATATATCTTCTTAATAAAAAATATATTAGGTAAAAAAATATTCTGAAAGTAGGCTTACTTAGTACTAAATCTACTTTTGAAGCATTTATTTATTAATATAAAGTGCACATTATTTTGAAATGCACATAGATTTATTTTAAAGCTATAGATATTATTATTATTAGTACAAATTCGAATTAACACCTATGTCTATTATTTTGTGACAATATAGTATATATTAAATAAATAAAATATATAATAAATTTTATTCAAAAATGATATGCATTATGTGTATTAGATATAACAAATTTGCTTTTGTAATTGTCTAGCTAATCAGATTGTAGCTCTAAAAGTAGATCTTTAATAGCTTTAATATTGTTACTCAATGATCATATCAGAATGACTTATAACTTATTAGAATCATTTTAGCAAGCTAATTCAAATAGTAAGAGTGCTAACATTTATAAGGGACATCCAGAAATAACGTTATACAAGAGGGGAAAGACAAAATATAACGTTTTTTCTCTTAAGTAGGGGAGGTCAAAAAAATATAACACAATTTTTTTAGAAAAAATCGTCTAAAAGCTGATCCAGTGGTCCAAATTTAATGATTTTGGTACCATTCGATTCGTCTCAGTGAGAGGAGTCGAATGGTATCAATTTCATTCATTTGGATCACTGAATCAAAAGTTATTGGCCAAATACTATTAGTTATTATGTTTTCTTATAAAATAACTATAAAATCAATACCGGTAGTTTCTTGTGAATAACTATTGATCCAGTGATCCAAATGAAATGATTTTGGTATCATTGGATTCGTCTCACTGAGACGAATCGAATGGTATCTAAATCATCCAAATTGGACCACTGTGTCACAATGTATTCAAGTTTTTGTAAAATTTTATATATAAATATACAGATTTTGAAAAATTTTTTTATATAGTGGGGGGTGAAGCACACTATGAGGGAGTACATAACGTTATTTATGGATGCCCCCTAAGATAATATTTTAAGAAATGGGGTTAAGCCAAATTTTATCTTATATAAAAATTTTAACCAATTAAATTTAACTAAATATATTACCTAATAGTAGAGAATAAAACTCTATGATAAATAATAAATGAATATTAGATAATAAATATCAGTGTTCTATAGTTTTATTCATTTTTTTTTATATTCAACAATCCTGCTTCTTTTTATTATTTGAGAAAGGTAATACAATGCTGCCACTGATTACTAATTTAATTCTATCAAAAGAAACTCTTCAAGTACTAAGTACCCAAAGCGATCTGCCATAACAACATTTTGTCTCAAGTTGAAGCCTGAACTTGCTCAAACTTTTGTACAATGTACACTCAACTATTACTGACACTGGCATTGTATGCTATATCAGGATCGTTGTTTTTCTTTCCTTTAAATTTTGCCTTCTTTAACAAAGAATATGAAAAAAGGAGAAAAGTAAAAACAGACAAAATAGAAAACATATAAAAAAGGAAAATATAAAGAGAAAAAGAAAAAACAAAAAAAAAAGAAAAGAAAATGACAAAAAGAAAAAACAAAAAAAAAAAAACAATCTAGATGATAGTATAATCAAAGCCTATACTACGCTCGTAAAAATTATATAGTAATAACTAAAATCTCAGTACTGTATCTAAAGTAAAAAACTATAAGGAAAAAACTATACTAAAAGGTTGATATATACCAATCAAAATTTTTTTAAAAGACCCCTCTATAGAAGTCTATCAATCTTTGCTATATACATAAACACATCGGCAGCTTGTACTGTGATCTTTTATGACTTTTCATGACTTGAGTTTCTATTTTGGAATAGGTAAACAATATTGATCTTTTGGAGAGGGTATGCTGAAATTCCCACTTTTTGGTAAAAATTTTGCAAAAAGCTGTATAGGAGGCTGGAAAACTAACATAAAGAGAGTGTGGAAGTTTGCAAAATATAGAATAGTATAGAAAACCAAAAGCTTACTTCTACTAAAGCTTCTTGATATATACTTCCAGTATTTATCAACTACTTGTTTAATAGTTCTATAGACTTCCAATGGGGAGCCAAAAACCCAAAGGGAGTTCTTTTTCAACTCTATTTCAGTTCTCCAAATAACCCAAAGACTCATTAAGCTTAAGAATAGTAGTTCTCGTTGCTACAAGAGAAGTTTTGTATATTATTTCCTATACTAACTAAACACTTGGTTGCAGGTCCGTTCGGTGATTGTTGGTTTGAGAAATTATCAGAAAGAGTTCTGATCTCTATAGTTTTATTCAATTCTGATTACTATATTAAAAATTATAATTACTTTTGTATTTTATAGCAATTTTTATAGATTAACAATAAAAAAAAGAAAAAAAACAAATAAAAATGTTATAAAATTAAAGAATTGGTACAAAAACTAGTAAAAAAGATTAAAAAAAGTTATATTAGGAGCTTTCTAGCAATATGAAAATAAGAATAGATACACTCAAATACTTTTAAAATGGCTAAGATTGTTGGCTTAAAGAGCATAGCTATAGTAGAGGGTTTGACCCTATAGTAAAAAAAAAATCAAAAAAAAAAATTTATATTTAACAAAAGCATTTTAAAAAAAAATTGGTATTTCTAAAGTTAGAAATATACAACATAAATTTAGAAAAATATATATAAGTTACAAGAATTAAATGATTTTAGCAAAGAACAAAGGCTTAATATAATAAGAATAACAGAAACCATTCTAAAAGAAAAAGAAACAAAATTCTAGAAGTGCTTAAAAAAAATATAATAATTTTTGGTCAAATTTAAAATAAAATACAAAGACTCAGAAGTTGATTTTTTAGTAGATAGCATATAGAGTAAGCATATTACAAAAGTAGAAAAACAAATACCTACTTGCTCAAAGCAATTTTTACTTTTAAAAAAGCAGCAATTATATGTTAAATTATTTATTTAATCTTGAATAATAAGAATATACAAAATAAATACAAGAAACAATAATATATATTATTGTGCAAACTCATATGATTATGAAAAAATTTCTTATTGTTATTTTTTATATGTTATTACGTAAGCACAACAATCCCAAATTAAAACTCAGTGCCAATTACAACTTTTAAATTTGATCATAATTGCATAATAACATCAATATTAAATTATGTGATGATAAATATCACAAAATTTGTTTTGTCAGAACAAATGATTGGTTGAAACATGCTACTATATAGCACATGTTAGCCAATCATTTGCTCTGACAAAACAAATTTTATGATATTAATCGTTGTATGACCAATATCTTATAAATATTTGTATAACTATAGCTTTTATAATAATAAAGGATTTCAACAGAATCCTTGATGCAGTACTAGATACAACAAACTATTTAAGCAAAAAGCAAAAAAAGTTACTGCAAATAGATTAGTTAGAAAGTACAGGCTTTGAAAAAGCATTTTACGATTATAAATTTATTTAGCAAAAATATACAAACAGACAAACAATATAACACAAAAATTGATCAAATCTGAATATCTAATATGTTAAAATTAGAAATAAAAAAAAGTAATATTGAAAATATGAACCTTACAACAAATAGTGACTACAATCTAGTATAAGCAAAAATTAATACTTCAATAGTATTAAGATATACTCAAAAGACAAAAAAGAAATTTTTCAAAAGAAGGATTTTCTTATACAAAAGACCACAAAGAAGATATAGGAAGAGTATAAGTTAATAACAATAAAGAAAATACTATTAGTTGGATTAGAAATGAATAGCAAAGCTAAGATATCTGATAAAAAAAAAAGAAAGGTAAATATAGAAAAAGAAATAAATGAAGAATAAAAATAATTAAAAAAGTGATTTTTAAAGTAGCATCAAAGTATATATCTTCAAATATAATCAGTATAAACCAAAGAAAGTTGCAAAAAATATAGTGTGATTTCACTATTCTTTAATACTAAAAATCTTAAAAGATTAGCATATATATAAAAAAAAAAATAGATCAAAACCTAAATAAGATAAATAAGTTATTAATAAATATACAAATCTAAACTATTAATATAAAATAAGCTCATTAGTACTGCAAGTAGAAAAAAGTAGTTAAAAAAGTAGATTAAACAAAAGAATAGATCAAAACATTAAAACAAAAGTTTAAAAAGAAAGAAAAAAAAAGTAGAAGAAATATCTATTATACAAAATAGAATGGTGTAGATAAAAATTAAATCTAATTGGCTAGACAAATATATAAAGACAAAAATAAAATCTGATTGGCTGCTTTATGCACTTATGTTACACAAAGGCACATTGTATTGTTTTTACAAAAATAATTTTTAGTTACAAGAAATTAATGTAGTATAAAGTTACACAAGTTATATTTTGGCAACTTTTTTGTTTGCATCTAAGTTTAACCAAAATTTGAACCAAAATCAGGTTCAAATAAACAAATACAGGTTTATTTTAACCAAAACTGGGTTTAAATAAACAAAAATAGGTTTATTTGAACCAATATTAGTGTTATTTATACTAAAATTGGGTTTATTTGAACCAAAATTGGGTTATTTAAATTAAAAAAAATCAAGTTTATTTAAACCAAGATCAGATTTATTTAAACCAATATTAGGTTTGTTTGATTCAAAAATTGGTTTATTCAAACAAAGATTAGGTTTATTTGAACCAAGTTCAGATTTATTTAGATTTAAAAACAAAAAACAAAAATAAAATAAAATAAAAAATTTTTTAGTACTACTACAAAATAGTGATTTATTAATTTAGTTTTAGTCTTATCCTATAACTCTATATTATGTTATTAATTTACAAAAAAGATGTACTTTTTTAATAGGAAAAAACTATTTGTACACTACATGTATGTACACAGGTACTAATTATTGATTTGCAAATCTGCATAAAATATAAACTATAGACCAAAATTAAATCCGATTTAAGATTAGGGTTAGGGTCAGCTTTGGAATTGGAAGGGGCTATAGTTTATATAAAATTTTGCAAGAAATTTTTTTTGTTAAAGCCCGAAGAGTAGTTTTATAAGCTATCATATGTACCTGTGTTAATTTATCATATTTACCCATGTTTATACACTAGTGTACAAATAGTAATTGCCTTTTTAATATTATATAGTGTAAACTGTCTAAAAACATTAAATCAATTAATAAATTTTTTTTAAAGGTAGGGTGAACGTAGATCATTTTTCATATGATCTACGTGGTATATTGGAATTTTATATAGTAAATAAAAAAATGCTTCTGATAAATTTTTTTAAGATTTTGATCAATTTGTATAAAATTTATATAATAGGTAGTTTTAAATAGTTTTTTTATAATAATAAAGTTGTGCAATATCCATTGCTTTAAAAAAAATCAACTTTATATATAATTAAATTTTTGTAGGACGCTATATGATTTTTGTAGGTTGTACAAAGAATTGATTGGTCAGATCATATGATGTTTACATGTAAATCATATGATATCATATAAATTGGTTACACAAAGTTGATCTACAATCGATTTTATATGAAATTGGAAATTTGTACACCCTACCCTTAAATTGTA
Source organism: Gigaspora rosea (assembly GCA_003550325.1). Taxonomy (NCBI): domain Eukaryota; kingdom Fungi; phylum Glomeromycota; class Glomeromycetes; order Diversisporales; family Gigasporaceae; genus Gigaspora; species Gigaspora rosea. Next base: position 148,398 of record QKWP01000062.1, read on the forward strand.
TCTTTTTAATAAAAAATTTTAAAGTTGCAAAATAAAATATATAATTTAATAGCTTTTGACAAAGTCTATCAAACTACGTATTTTATTTTTAAGAATTTTGTGCTTATTTTTGAGAAGATGTAATTTTAAATTTATAAATTTTTAAAATTTTTAGCACAATTGATAAAAAAATTAAATAATATATAAAAATTTTAACCAATTAAATTCAATTTTATAAGTAAATGATCAACAAAATTTTCAGCACTACTATAAAATTTGATGCGACTAAACTATTTGTACCATATTAAAATAGGTTCTTTTCATAGAACCCTATTTTTTATTCTGCACCTCTATATATCATTAATCTACAAAAAATAAAAGTTTTTTGGTATTATATTTCTAAAAAAGAACTCTAATATAGTATTAAAAAACTTTATTTTTTATAAATTAATATATAAAGAGCAGAATAAAAAATGAGTCCAAAAAAAACCTCTATTTTTGAATTCAAACAAATCTAGGTCAGGTTTATTTAATTCCATTTCAGGTTCAAATAAACCCAAACTAAGTTTATATTGCTCTTACTATTTATTTAGTTTAAATAAATCAATTAGGGTTCACAATTTAATTTAATTTGATTTAATCAAATATTTAAAATTTAATTTGATTTAAAAAATTTATAAATTTAAATACAAAATTTTTAATTCAAACCCAAACCAGATTTATTTGATTTTATTTCAGATTTAAATTTAAATTTTACTAAATAATTTTAAAGTTATAATTAAGTAAAGTTGTTTAAGATTATTAAAATATATTTATTAGTACTATTTGAACAACTTATTATTAGTATACTTTACAATTTTTTGAAAAATTTAATAATCTAAAAATAGACTACCTTTAATAACTTTTACCAATAAGGATAGCTTATTTAGAAATATATAGTAAACCCAGGGCAACGTGACGGGTTATATGCTAGTTATAAATAATATAAAATAAAGGTATAGCATAATCAAAAAAAAAGAAAAAACTAATACTATACTGGAATGCTACTGAATTCTAGACTCTTTTAGCCTTCTAGTAATTCTAGTGAAAGTTTTTGTTAGAAGAATTTTATCACTAGAATATATATAATATTATCTAATAAAAATGTGTGAATAGCAAGCTATATTAACCAATAAAAATGCACAGATTACATATGACTTTAATAAGAATAACTTATATTATACAGGTATAAGATCGTTTATAACTATAATTTTTTTATTTCTTTGATGGTCATACTAGTACTATATTAATAAGTTTATATATTAATCGAAGTTATTTTGTTTGTTTTGATTTTATATTAATCAAAACAAAACAAATAGCAACCAGGTTATTAGGAGTAGTTGAGTAGTAGTTGTTATACAACCTCCTCTAATCTAAAATTTTACAAGAAATTTTTTTTGCTAAGAAAAAATTGTAGTTTTAAAGTTAAAATTTTAAGTTAGAAGTAATTTTTTAAAAAATAGCTATTTTGCTTTGATTTTATATTATACCTGATCATGTATCCTAATTGGTTGATTAGAGAGTGACAATATATCATACTAATAGTAAATAATAACTCTTTCTTATTTAAAATATTTAAATAAAATATGGTATAATAATATTTGAAAACAAGGATAATATTTTTAAAATATTTAATTTTATATTATATAAGACAAAAAGATTATATTGTTTATAAACTAAAAATATTAAATTTTAAAGAAATTTTTTAACCAAAAAAATAATTTACAATATCTTGGCGAATTCTTTAAATATTGGTTTTAAAAATATAGTTTCTAATACAATATTGTAGTTTATATTGTATAAAGGATTACAACTTTCATTATTACACTTTAAGTGATTAACTTGAAAAAATTAAGACTTGTATTAGAAGTAAAAAATTTTTTTATAGATGTAAACATAAAATTTGAAAAAATCTAAAAAAATTCTATAGTAAAAGTTCTAAAACAAAAACTTAAACTTTTATTATACCTTGGTTTAGGCCGCAAATAAGTACTAGGTCTACTTTTGTTTATCTAGCTATATGTCTGAGTTCTTTTTCTTAGCATTAGATTTAAAACATGAAGTTTTTTCCAATTGTAAAAAGTTTACATTAAATTTAATAAAGATAAGAACAAGGTCTCACCATTAATATCAAAAAAAAAAAAAAAAAACTTTTATTATACCAAACTTTTTTAATAATTTTAAAAAAATTTTTATAATTAAGTTGATAAAACAGAACTAATATTATATTTTTTTACTTAGAAAGTATATATCATAGCTAAAATTAATTTTTAAAGTTTTATTTAAAAAATTTAAAATTTTAAAACCTATACTGGCAAATTTGATTGCATAAAGGGTGTGGCGCCTTAGAGAAGTGGTCAAGGTGTCACCCCCAAGCGGCAGGCTGACAGTTCAAATCCCACTAGCGATATTTTGTAGTTAAATCTGCATTCGATGATTGTGGCTTATGAGCGGTTGGGCGCTAAACCTGTAACCTTGGTTCCACTATCTTGAATGGGAGCCTGCGGGCGCAATGATGTATATGTTACATCGCAAATCCAGGGAACTGGAAAAAACCCACAAGAACCCGTTTGGCAAGACCCGAGTTAGGAGGTAGTGAAAATCGGTCCTTATGATATGCGCCAGAAAAGGCGGATACTTCGATCGGAACGAACCTAATAAGGACAGGTAGCCTCGGTTACCAAATCCGGGCAATGGTACATATATGGGACATGGAAGGTATTCTGGTAGGCTCTTGTGCGAGGGTAAAGTAGCCCTTAGGTCGTCGATATCTAAAAGGGTTGTGGCCCACAATATCTGCATTAAATGTAGTGCGTCGGTAGTAATAGGAGGACCATGAACCAGAGGGTTTAAATAGACAATTCCCGTAGTTGGGTTGTAGGTATGGCAGCTAGTGTAGAACCTGCGGGCGGACTACTTAAATTAGGCACCAAAAGTGCACGTGTGGCTAGTAGTATCCTCATTCATGTAACAAATATTATGTCACTATAACTCATAATAAAATCCCGGGCATAGTACACGGCCTCTAAACTTAAAAAAAATTTTGATTGCATAACAAATTAAGTAATAATAATAAATAAGGAACCGCTATTTACACCATGGTTTTTGCTATTTGCACCATGGATTTTGTGTAACATTAGATCATCAATCAACCTTTTCTATTTGCACCATGGTATAGTTACACAAACATTTGAAAAATTTTATTTTGTACTCCTATATATTGTTAATCTACAAAAAAAGTGAGTTTTTATTGGTGCAGCATTAAAATGGTTAGAGGTCATACAAAAATTGCGAAAATCTAGCCCGCATTATGTTAAGGCCTTAAAAAATTAGGGTAAAGGTTGGGCCGCATTATAAAATTAGGGTTAGGATTGGCCTGTATTATAAAATTAGGTTAGCAGGCCTACTAAATTAGTTATCAAAATAAGACTTGTGTAATGTTACATAACATTAATGGCACGAATAACTATTAATCTACAAAAAAAGGTGAGTTTTTATTGGTGCAACATGAAAATAGTCCAAGGTTACACAAATTTGCGAAAATCTGGCCCACATTATGTTAAGGCCTTAAAAAATTAGAGTAAGAGTTGGCCTGAATTATAAAATTAGGATTAGGGTTGGCAAGCATTATAAAATTAGGTTAGCATATCTACTAGATTACCAAAACAAGATTTGTGTAATATTACATGACATTAACGGCGCAAATTAACTGTTAATCTACAAAAAAAGATGAGTTTTTTATTGGTGCAACATATATTACCATGGTGTAAATAGAAAAGGTTGATTGATGTTCTAATGTTATACGAAATCCATGGTGCAAATAGCACAAACCATGGTGTAAATAGCGGTTTCCTAATAAATAAACTTGTCTTATTAATGAAAATCGATTTACTTAATAAAAAATTTGCTAGCTATATATCAAAATTATTTTTTTGGTTTTTTACAAGTTAATTTAGTGCATAAAGCTAAATTAATTAGTAAAATTTTATAATTCACAAATTTTTATTAAATAATTCTAACTTTATACTAAATAAACTTGTTTAGTATCTAGAAATATATCAAATTAGCAAAATTATTTTTACTTTACTTAAATTTAGAGAATAGATGCATAATTTTAGATTTTTGATCAAAAAAGTTAAATTTAAGTATCTTTTCTCTAAATTTCAAATAAATAAAAACAATTCTGCCAATTTAGTATATTTTTAGATAATGAATAAGTTTAGAGAAGTGCAATAAATCATCTAATTAGAGTTTATATAGATCTGTTCTCTTTCCATGTGATAAACTATTAACCAATCAGGTTTAGGCCGCAGATAAGCATTTAGGTTTATTTAGATATATGTCTAAGTTTTTATTCTTAGCATTAGATTTAAAAAAAATGAAATTTCTTTCAGAATTGTAAAAAGTTTCTATTAAATTTAATAAAGATAAAAGCAAGGTCTCATCTTAACATTTAAAAAAAAAAAAACTATTAACCAATCAAATTTTATTTTTTATACATATATGTCTGAGAATAAGCTACCTTTTTTGGCCAAAAAATTACTATAAAAAAACATAAAATTGCTTGTTTTTAAAATATTAAATTTTTTAAAAAATTGAAAAATATACTAATAAAAAGTTGTCCAAATAATACCAAATTTTTACTATGTGTATTTTAATATTTTAAACAACTTTATTTAATCAATTTTTCGAAATTTACTTAGAAAATTTAAACTTTTATATATAGCAACTGCTAATAAATTTTTTAAGATTTTTTAAAAAAAATCAGGAGAATAGTTTATTTTAGGTAGTAGTTTATTTTTGGACATATACAGTAATATTTAAAAAAGGAAATAGAAATTTGTCACACCTGTGACATGTCGCACCCTGATTCCGACCAATCAAATCGCACGATTTTGTAGATAAAAAATTTTAAGTTTTAAAAATTAAAAATTTTACTAGTAAAATGTAAAAATAAATAAGTGATATCAAAGCATATAATGTAAAATTTTATTCTGAACAACTTTTTCTAAGTCATAAAGGTAGATTGTCTTAGTAAAAAAAATAACATTTTATAAGAAAAATCAAAAATTTCGATTGTTAGCACATATAAACCTTTTTTTTTACTAATATAATTTATATTTTACGTTTAAGCATTACATGTAAAATTTTACGCTAAACAACTTTTTCTAAGTTAAAAAGGTAGATTGTTTTAGTATAAAAAAAAGGTTTTATATGTGCTAACTTTGGAAAATTTTGATTTTTCTTATAAACCATTTTTTTACTAAGACAATCTATCTTTACGATTTAGAAAAGTTGTTTAGAATAAAATTTTATGTTATATAATGTGCTATTTTATATATATTTTACACTTTATTAAGTAAAATTTTAAATTTTTAAAAAATAAAATTTTGTCTATAAAATCGTGCGATTTGATTGGTCGAAGCAGGGGTGTGACATGTCACGGGTGTGACAAATTTATTTTTCCTTTAAAAAACCCCCAAAACATCTTTAACCCCATGATTAATTATAGTTGCTACATAGTAAAGTCCAAAGTTTACTATATAAATCAGTTAAAGTCGCTTAAGTAAACTTGTTTAAAAGATCAAATATATTACTATAAAATATTGATTACCAGTAGTATTGGAGAACTTTTTATTATTTAACTTTTTGATGTTATATTTAACAAAAAAATTAAAATTTTTTAAAAAAATATATTCAATAAACATAAAAATTAAAAGTTTAATAATAAAAACTTCTTCAATTTTAATAAAAATTTTAGATTTTAGATTATATATATTTTGATATTCCAAACAAGTTTACTTAATCAATAATTATCAATTAATATAATAAATTTAGACTTTTTATATAACAACTTTTTGCAAATTTTTATTATAATAAATGCTTCATATTATTGGCTATTTTACTATAATAAATATATAGGACATAATAAATTAAGGACCCCTTTCCTTTCTAAAAAATTACGTAATTTACTACACTTCTTTTACTTAGTGCATTAAGTTAGAATTATTTAGTATATCTTGTGAATTATATGATTTTATAGAATTTTATTAATATAAAATTTTACTAATTAGTTCATACTTTATACACTAAATAAATTTATTCAGAATCTAAAAATACTTAATTTAGTAGAATTATTTTTATTTTATTTAAAATTTAGAAAAAAATGCATAATTTTTGATTTTTAATTAAAAAATCAAATTAAGCACTTTTTCTTAAAATTTCAAGCAAAATAAAAATAAAACTATTAATTAAATATATTTTTAGATTCTGAACAAGTTTATTTAGTGCATAAAGTTAGAATTAAATACAAATTTGTAAATCATAAGATTTTATAATTCACAAAATTTTACTATAGTCTGACCCCTTTATAATCACAGTCTATATAGTTACACCTCTATATAAGTACTCAATATTGTGCAATAGACTTAAGGGTAGGGTGAACATAGATTATTTTCATGTTGTGATCATATGAAATCAGGTAATCGACCAATCATGATTGTAAACAATATTGATTCAACCAATCAGAATTAATTATTTTTGTGTAACTACAAAAAATTTAAGCCAATTTAGAAAAACTTTATGGCATATAGAAGTATAATTTTTTTAAATACTATATTTATTAAAATTTTACTATTATAAAAAAAGTATTTTGTACTATATATTATAAAATTTTTGGCTAAATTAATAACAACCGTAAAAGTTTTATTTGTAGCACATTTTTATTTTCTATATAAATCTCATTGTACCACTAAAATCATATAATAAATGATCTATGTTCACTCTATTCTTAAATATAGTAAAAAAAACTTCAATATAGTCACAAATCACTCATAATCACTATCACCAAAATATTTATCAATTTTATTAATAATATACCTCTTTATAATCACCGATTTTTTAAATCATGTAATTTATTAGAGGAGAGAGGAGCACTACTTTATTACGTCCTATATATATAGTAAAATAGCTAAGTATTTATTATAATTAAAATTCATAGAAAGTTGCTACATAGTAGAGTCTAAATTTTACTATGTTAATCAATAATTATTGATTAAATAAACTTGTTTGGAATATCAAAATACATATATTCAGAAATTTTTATTAAAATTAAAAAAATTTACTTTTAATTTTTATGTTTATTGAATATATTTTTTTAAAAAATTTTAATTTTTTATCGAACATAAAATCAAAAAGTCAAATAATAAAAAGTTCTTCAATATTGATAAAATTTTAAATAAGTGTATTTTGATCTTTTAAACAAGTTTACTTAAGCGACTTTAATCAATTCACATAATAAAATTTAAACTTTACTATGTAGCAACTGTAATCAGTCATAGGATTAAAGACATTTTTGAGTTTTTTTAATATTATAAAAGATAAAATTTGATTGGTTAATATAGTCGGACCTCCATAAATGCAACTTTCATAAATGCATTATCTCCCTAAATGCACGTTTTTTTCTATTCCATAAGATGTTATTAGTGCTAAATGCACATTCTATATTCTGTAAATGCATGTTCTCTTGAATAACATTTTATATTACACTAACCTCCCTAAATGCACGTAGCCAATCAAATTTTAGTATTTTAAGATAGGTTATACAGTTTTGGTAGAAGTTACACAAACTTAATAATCAAATTTTTAAAGCTGCAATTTAATTGGCTCACTCTAAATGCAAACTTTTCTAAATGCACGTTGTAGGCTTGTCCCTACGAGTTGCATTTATGGAGGGTTGACTATAGTCCTATCTAATTACGTAATTTACTGCACTTCCTTTAATATTATTAATTTAAGTGCTTATTAGTAAAAAAAATAATAAAATAATATTTGCATTATGGTATATTTTGGTTAATAAATATTCTATTTAATGATTTGTAGTAGTTTCTTTATTATAAATTTTTATAATTACTTTATAAAAATTTTAATATAACTGTGACTATATAGAGGTTTAAAGTTATAATCACATTTAAATATAATTACCATATTGATATGAAACCAACTTGGTGATTATAGAGGGGTTTGACTGTAATTAATTCTAACCTTATGCACTAAGGGGCAAGCTATTTATCATATGATTTTTACCATGAATACATAGTCAGAGATAGTTATCACATCTATATATTATATTAATTAATTAAAATTAGATAAAGTAATCATATTATATATATATAAAGGAGGCTACTACATAAAAAAATATCATATGATAAATAGAAAGTTTCTAAGTAAACTTGTTCAAAATCTAAAAATACATTAATTTGGTAGTATTATTTTTATTTTACTTAAAATTTAGAGAATAGATACATAATTTTGGATTTTTGATGTAAAAAGTCAAATTTAAGCATTTTTTCTCAAATTTAAATAAAATAAAAACAACTTTGTTGATTTAATGTATTTTTAGATACTACTAGTAAACAAGTTTACTTAATGCATTAAATTAGAATTAATTAGTAAAGTTTTGTAAATAATAAGATTTTATAAAATTTAATTAATAAAATTTTATAAAATCTTATGATTCACAAAATTTTACTAATTAATTCTAACTTAATGCATTAAGTAAACTTGTTTAGTACTTAAAATACATTAAATTAGCAGAATTGTTTTTATTTATTTGAAGTTTGAAGAAAGATGCTTAATTTGATTTTTTGATTAAAAATTTAAAATTATAATATATCTATTCTATAATTCTGCTGATTTGATATATTTATAGGTATTAAACAAGTTTATTTAGTACATAAAGTTAGAATTAATTAATAAAAATTTGTAAATTATCTTTTCATCTGCTAAGCATATGCAGGCAAATTTGTTTGCATAAAGTTATATAATATTTTTAAAGAAAATTTATTATAAAACTTTATTTAATTTTTTAATATAATATTCTTTTAGATTTATATTTTGTTATTTAAATGATAAATTATTATAAATAACTATATCAGATATTTTATATAAATTTATATAAAGTTAAAATTATTCTATTTTTATAAAATCAGAAAAAATAATTAAAGTTTTAAATTTTAAAAATTTTTTTAAATATATTTGATCCTTCAAATTATGATTATAAATTTTATTTTAGGTTTTATAAATATAAAAAAATTAACAGTTTTCTAAAAAAAAGTTGTTTTAATGCATTATATTTATATATATTGAGATTATTATTAATATATTATAAATCTTTAATATTGAATACAGGAATAGCTTTTGATCTACTGATCTGTTTTGAATAATTTAACTACCAAAATAATCGTCTTAATAAGATAATTCTAATAAATCCAAAATTGTTAAAATCCAGTCACAGAATCCTAAAATTAATAAATATTTGTAATATAAATAAAACATCATTAATTTTGGGATGCTATAATCAAAGTTTAGCAATTTTAGGCTCATTAGAATTGTCTTATTTAGACAATTATTTTGGCAGTTAAATTATCTGAAATGAATCTGTAAATCAAAAGTTATTCACTATTAAATATTTTTAATATTTATAATAAAATTTATTTATAGATGAAAATACAATCTTTAGTTAGTAAAAATTTTTGATATAACAAATTTAAAATTAATATTTTACCAAAGTATTGTATAAAGCTAACTAAATTAATTTAAATATTTTTTAGGGGAACCTCTTCTATCTACTTTTTTAACAATCATGCAAAAAATAAATTTTGCAGGCAAATTTGCTTGCAAAACAGACAAAAAAATAAAATTTTACTAATTAATTCTAAGCTTTATGCACTAAGTAAACTTGTAAAAGACTAAAAAAAATAACTTTAATGTATTGTTAGCAAATTTTTATTATTAAGTAAATTGATTTTTATTAATAAAACAATTTTATTTATTATTATAAGTTCTATTTACTTCCAAATTTTTATAAAAATTATAAAAATTGAATAATTTTTTATTGAATAAATCTAACTATAACTGGTGGTAATGATCACCATAGTCACATGACCAATTAAAATTACATATTTATAGATCAACTATAGCAAAAAGATTATATCTGAAAGCAGATGGATTAAGTCAGAGTGCTTCAAAGTTGTGGCCGGCTAGATCGGAATTGATCTATTTTGCTCAGAAAAATTTTACTAATGAAACCATATCCATTCATTAAGTAAAAAATACCAAGCTGATAATTTTGCTATAGAACCTGCTAGCAACTAGAGCTAAACACGACATAGATTCAAAGCATCTAATCTGGAACTTTTTGTTATCCTTATGTATAATTCGAGATTTCTATATAAAGCGATTTATCGTGAGTATCGTCAATAGCAAGTGATTTCTGAGACTATAACCTCCAAATTAGGCTATATTTCAGATATTAATTACAGGTTGTATAATACTTTACAGCATTGCTTGTTTTATAGATCACAAGACTGCCAAGTTTTGTTTGTAAGCGAAAACAAAACGTAAAAACTAGATTGGTTTTTTGCACCAATTATAAAGATATTTAGCACTTATGATTAAATACAAAACTCCAAGTTTCAAACCGGTCCAAACGCTGATTTAATAAAACATATAATAATATAAATATAGGAAATAGTGATCCAAAAACTTTATTAAAAAAATTAATAGATAACCTATAACCCCTATATACAAAAGAACTAAGGTAAAGTTCATTCTAACCCTAAACATCAAATAGAAACATGTATATGCAAATATATATTTCAATATGGCAGTAATCTTTTTAGTATAAAAAGTTCAAATATTATAGCCAATATTCTAAATTACAGAAAACTGTATGTATGAATAAACGAATGTTTACCAAAATTACAATTAGAAAATACAGTTAATAGACAGTATACTTATCTGATATAGGAAGTATGTATTGTATTTCAAACTGATTATCTAATAGTAACTTATTAAATAAGTAAAAAGATTATAACTAAAAACTATTAGTTTGTTAGTGCAAACGAATATGTGCATTCGAATGTATGTCGTCTGATTTTACTATTACTATCAGTTTCTACTCTTTTTTGGTATAAAGAGAAGCTAGCAGTCTTTGTATAGTTGTTAAGACAAGTTTTAGCTAGATCTCATAATAAATATGAAGCTCCTACTGAAATTTGAAGATACTGTTCATCAGTCGATTCGATTTTTGCATATAATTCCACTGTTTTGTTTATTTTAAAAGTTGGTAACTCTACATTTATACTATTCATAGTTTCTAAATTTAGTTAGAGAGTACTCGTAGACTCTATAGGGTTTATGTCTAAAATTTTAAGTGCTTAAGAATAACAAATTAACATTTTAGTACAGATAGAATTACTAACTCTTGCATTTTATAACATAAAGCACAATGATAATGCAAGATGCAAGCCATTGCTAAAAATATTGCTACAGGTCTCTAAAGCTACAAAAAGCTACAAAAAATAAACAAAAAATGCAGCAACACAAGTAAGGTAACAGGATACAGATGAAAGAATTTACAATATGTCACTAAAGCACACATCACTAAAGCCGCAAGTAAAGGTACTAACTAGAAGAAATTATAAAGTTTTGCTAAAACTGCAAAGCAAAAAAATATAGAAAATATAGATAAAAAGTTTTGCAGTAATAAATATAAGTTAGGGTTGGGGCCCCATAGTCTAGTAGTCTAGATGCTCAATTCTCACAGCTATAGATGCTGGTGAAATTAAATCATTTCACCAGGTGAAATGGTGAAATAGTTTCACTAGAATTACACTAAAATTTTATTTTAGCGAATTGGTAAAATTGGTAAATTGGCGAATTGGTGAAATTGGTGAAATTGTTGAATTGTTGAATTGGTAAAATAGTGAATTGAATTGGTAAAACGGCAAATTGGTGAAATGGTAAAATGGTGAATTGGTGAAACAGTGAATTGGTAAAATGGTGAATTGGTGAATTTGCTCAGTTCTATAAACGGTTAATAGTTTTGACCTTAAAGTGTGTCTGTAAAAACATAAAAATAAAAAAACCTAACCGAATTCTAGGCTGAAATAATTCCAGACTCTGGAAATTTACTATTTCACCATTTTGCTGTTTCATCATTCCACCAATTCACCAATTCACCATTTCACCAATTCACCATTTCACCAATTCACCAATTCACCAATTATACCAATTACACCAATTCACCAGTTACACCAATTTCACCATTACTGATTGGTGATTGGTGAAATGGTGAAATCATTTCACCATTCTGATTTAATTTCACCAGCATCTATACTCATGGCCAAGGTCTTTGGTTCAAATCCTACTAGAAGCGGTTTCTAGAAAAATTCAGATGCAAGACTTTGTGAAAGGCCATGTGAAATACGAATCTGGTTTTAGGAATTTCCAGAAGGAGATCCATTGTAGAGGGTTGGCACCATAGATAACAGTCCAGTTACACAAAGTTGCGTGAGTAATTTCTTGGTGGGCAAGGGCAAGGTAGCACCAACAATCCTAAGGCGGTCTTGGGGATCTTGATTGGGAGAGTAACATAACTGTAACACGAGCCTGAGTGGTGAGAAAAGTGGTGAACACAAAGGGATCTGTGGTAAAGAATTGGTCTAAACTGATAAGGAACACCGTACCAAACCTAAATTGGAAAGAAACTACTACTATAGAGGTAAATCTGCGAATTGGAAATACGAACAAAATAATGAATCACCCAGTTGGAAGTACAATGTACGAAATAAAGCTCCCTGGTCTAACCAATGGTAGAACACTAACCGCTCTACAAGAAGTTGGAAGTAGTACAGAAATGTATTACGAATCCAGTTGGGAGTAGCTGTGTCACATAGGAGGAGTGAGAGCTAGCTTGCTGAGGATAGGGTGGTTCTCACTCGGGCCAGTGATGCAACACAGCTAGTACTCATCTACCTTTAGGGGAAGTATCTGCTAACCAATCCAGATAGCATATTTGCAGTAATATACAATGGATTACTGAGAGTAGTGGGTAAAGCTTGGCTTGGCCCCCACCAGCGCATGGGTAAGGAAGCTTCCAGAAATTATGTAATTTTTGGGTGGGCAGGTGGGGTCGCCAAAATATCAGGTTATAATTCTGGTCAAAATTTTATAATTCTGGCCAAAAGTATAAAATTATAAAATTATTGATAACTTTTGATCTACTGGGCCAATTTAGATGATTTAACTATCAAAATGCTCATCTCGATGAGACGATTCTAACAAGCCCAAAATCGTTAAAATCTAATTACAGGATCCCAAGATCGTTCAACTTTTGTGTAATTTTAGTAGTGATTTTTTAGAATCACTAAGTAAATTTCTTTAACATTGAATAACTTTTGATCCACTGGTCCGTTTTGGATGATTTAACTACCAAAATGTTCGTCTCAGTGAGCCGATTCTAGCAAGCTCAAAATTGCTAAATTCCAATCACAGGATCCCAAGATCGATAAAGATTTGTATTGTTATTAACAATACAAATCTTTATCGATCTTGTGATCCTGTGATTAGAATTTAGCAATTTTAGGCTTGTTAGAATCGGCTCAATGAGATGAACATTTTGGTAGTTAAATTATTCAAAACGGACCAGTGGATCAAAAGTTATTCAATGGTAAAGAAATTTACTTAGTAATTCTAAAAAATCACTACTAAAATTACACAAAAGTTGAATGATCTTGGGATCCTGTGATTAGATTTTAATGATTTTGGGCTTGTTAGAATCGTCTTGTTAAGACGAGCATTTTGGTAGTTAAATTATACAAAATGGACCAGTGGATCAAAAGATATTATCAATTCAAAAAATTGAACATATAAATAATTTTTAAAAAAATATAAAATTTGATTGGCTAATAGAGTATCAGGTGTGGGCAGTGTTGGACTATGACCTTTTATGACCTATATGACCTTTATGACTAGTCATGAGTTATTTGGTCATAAAAAGAGGATTATGACCTTATGACCTAAAATAAAAAAAATTAATCAATTAAAAAGCAATATTTATATTAGCTAATTGATTATAGTTTTTTTTAATGATAATTGAAAAGTTTCTGAGATTCTAAATTATTTATTAATTTATATTTTCAATTTGTTTAACTTAAATTCTGTCTAATTAAAAGATTACCAGAAAATATCAGAATATATCATGCCACAATTTTGTTCTCAGGAATGGAGTAATATTGCAGTATTAAAGATTCACATAGTATATTAGATATTATAAATTAAATAGTGTATGTATATACACAAAATCTTGCATTTTATTGGATAAATGCATATAGTGAAGCAGGGTATAAATACATAAATATATATAGGAACTTTGCATATTTTGTGTTTTATAAAATTGTTAGAAGGAATTAATTAAAGAATTTTTACTATCTTAATTTGCTTTTGGAAACTTATACTGTTATTCTCACATTCATGTGATATAAAATATAAGTATGTGTGCATATACTAATCCTTGTGACAGATTATAATGAAATTAGATTATAATATAATGAAATTTGAACTTATTTTATGTCTAATTTTTAAATTTTTTTGGGTCTTTTTTGTTAGTTTTTTTTTATAGTTAAATTAGGTTTAGAGGTAGAATTGTTAAAAAAAAGATATAGATGGATTTTGGTAGGGCTTATATTTTTAAATTGAAATCTCTAAATTTCACAATGATCTGATTTCATTATGATCTGCAACATTTACTTTATATACATATATATCTTGCGAGTTTTGATATACTTTTTTGAATAAATTATATGTAAAACTGTGCATTTTTGAATTGTTGATTATTTTTTAGAGATTTTAGAACCCAAATAACTATTTGGATTAATTGACTAAGATGATTGTATATTTCATACTTGTATATAATTTGCTTGTATGAGCAAATGGTATAGAGAATAGTAAATATACTAATCTAGATATATATATATTAAAGCCTAAATATAATATGTATAATTATTTTAAACATTTGAGTCACAAACTAAAGAAATTTATATTTAAAATATAGTAATTTTATTTACTAGTTATATGACCAGGTCATAATTGGTCATATGACTAATAGTCATATTGGTCACAAAAACAAGTCATAATTTATATGACCAAAACTTATATGACTATTATTATATGATTATTATGACTAGTGGTCATATAAAAAAAATAATATGACCACATTTTTGGCCAACACTAGATGTGGGTAGGTGGGGTAAAATTTTGAAATTTATTAGTAACAAAAAATTACGTAATTTCTGAAAGCTCCCTAATCTCAGGACACCAAGGTTTAAGAAGTAACCATAAGGTTACGATTATCTGGGCAAGGCCTTTGCACCTACTTGGAAGTATAGGATCGGCAATATGAGAGAAGCAGTAAATATAGTAAGTAGCAGAATGACAAAATAGGGAGTAGTCCAAAAATCCAGGTTATACAGAAAATGGGGTATGGAAAGCTCTAATAGGTTTAGATTACAAATAGTCAAGAATGTCCGAGTCTCTTGTACTTAATATAGTATAATATTGTATCATATAATATATACAAAATATATACTTAATAATAAAGTCTTTGAGGCACGACCTCACTTTAAAAAAAAAAAAGAAAAAAAGTAATAAATATAAGTCGCAATTACAGTAAATCAACATTAGTAATGTGCAAAAGCAAATAAAATATGCATTATTAGCAGGATTACGATTTTAAATAATCACATTACATATGATGTTCATGTGACCATAGTGATTATTACTATATAGGTTATTCTAATTATAACTCTTTTTTATTAATTAATTTTTATAAAATATGTTTTTGTACCAAAAGAATCTATTATAGCACAAATAAGCTTTTTACAAATAACTATTAATAAAAAATTATCTAATTTTTATAAAAAATTTAAAGCTAAATAAAATTTATTATAGCAAACAAAATTGTTTTAATAATGAAAATCGATTTACTTAATAAAAAACGCTACTATTAGCATACTATAATTAGATTTTATTAAAAACTTAAAATTAAAAATTTTTGTTAGTATCTAATATATTACTGTATTTTAGTGCTAATTAGTTATTGGCTAATTACAGATATTATTATATAATATAACAGATTTTTAATATCTAAAATGAAGTTATATTTCAGTTAGGGGAGTGACAAAAACCAGGTGATTTTTTAGGGGAAGGGGGGTAAAAAAAGTTGAAATTATATATAAGAACCTGACTATATATATATTAAGAAAGAGGGGGTAGGCCTCTGATAAAAAATACCGTATATGTCCGAAAATAAGCTACTACCTAAAATAAGCTACCCCCTGATTTTTTTTAAAAATCTTAAAAAATTCGTTAGCCCTTAATAAAATAGTATAATTTTAGCATTTTTTGGTTTTTTTTTTAAAGATAGNCTACCTAAAATAAGCTACCCCCTGATTTTTTTTAAAAATCTTAAAAAATTCGTTAGCAGTTACTACATATAAAACTTTTTTTCTACTAAGTAAACTTCAAAAGGTCGATTAAGTAAAGTTTTTCAGCGCATCAAAATACATTTACAATAAAAATTTAGTGTCATTTAGATAACATTTTATTGGTACGTTTTTCAATTTTTTCAAAAAATGCTATATTTCAAAAATAAGCTACTTTACGATTTTTTGTGTAATTTTTTGGCCAAAAAAGGTAGCTTAATTTCAGACACATATGGTAATCAGATGATTAAGGGGTGTGCCATTTATCATGTGATATTTTTTACTTAGTAGCTACCCTATCTATGTATGGTGTGATCACTTTATTTAATTCTGATTGATTAATATAATATATAGACGTGATCACTACTTCTAACCATGTATCTATAGTAAAAATCACGTGATAAATGGCATGCCCCTAATGACACGGCCCTTAATAAAATAGTATAATTTTAGCATTTTTTGGTTTTTTTTTTAAAGATAGAATTTACAAATTTTCAATTTCTTAAAAATCGATTTTAGATTAATTTTGTATAACTATTTTTATATATTATCATATGATTTATATGTAAACATTATATGGTTTGACCAATTAGAATCAAGCAATTCTTTGTACAATCTACAAAAATCATATAGCATTTTACAAAAATTTAATTATATTGTGAAGTTGATTCTTTTTAAAGCAATAGATATTTTGTAACTTCATTATTATAAACAAACTATTTAAAACTATATATTATATAAATTTTATACAAATTGGTCAAGATCTTAAAAAGATTTATCTGAAGGATTTTTTTATTTACTATATAAAAATCTAATATATTATATAAAAAATAAAGAATATAGTAATCTAGAGAAATAGTTATGCTATTATCTTCCAAGCGGCAGGTCAAAAATTGAATCCCACTAGTACCATTTTGAAAATAGATTTGTGTTTCGACAACTATGCCTTAAATCAGTTAGATAAAAATATATGGAATCTTGGTTCTATTATTTTGAATAGAAACTCTTAGACGCAATAGTGCTTGTTACACTATCAAATCCAAGAAACTAAAAAAACAGAAATCTATTTGGTAAAGTTCTGAATAAAAGATAGATTAACAATTTTTGACAGTGCTACCAGAATAAGGACATGCCAGAGTCAAAACGGATCTTATAAAGGCAATATAAGTAACAATAGGATTTGAGAATTTGATCTAAGCTCAAGTGTAAGTTTTAGTAAATATGCATATTACTAAAGACTATCTAAATTATACATGAGGACGAAGACATTTCGGGTTCTAAAACCCGAAATTAATATTTGAAGACGAAATTATTTTTGACCTATTTTACTTGAAAGACGAAATTATTTGATACTTTTTTTGAATAGATGAAATTATAAGGAACATATTTATATAAATTTTATTTGCTCTTCCTTATAAAAAATTTTAATTTTTTCTAATGAAGACGAAATAGGCCTTTTTCAAAAATCAATTTCGGTGGCATTACTAATCTAAATATATGATATGAGAGGACCCCGAATAATCTATGTGAGCATCATATAAAAATTTTTTTGGTTAGCATTTTTGGTTTGGTATATATAAGCTATATTACACACATTAGATAGAACTTTTATCCACCTTTAACTTTTTTTGAAATATGGCATTCTTTAAAAAAAAATAGAACGTTCCTTAAAAAAAAAAAAACAGAACGTTCCCTAAAAAAAAAAAAAAAATGTTCTCTAAAAAAAAAAAA
>QKWP01000062.1:166579-198031 GCA_003550325.1 Gigaspora rosea
AGCCCCTAAAAGAAAAACCAATCTCAAAAAAAAAAAAACAAAGTTTAAAGTCTTGTAAGCCTATTTAATCCACAAGCTACCAAAAATTATAAATATATATACCACAAATTGTGTAAAAAAACTTAAAAAAAAACCCCCACCCGTTTTGGTAAAAAACCGGTTTGGTTAATTTTTATCCAATGTTTGCATTTTTCTGATTTTTGCATTTTTCTATTTTTGTATTTATACCTCTAGGTTACTATTATGCCTAGATTTTTCATTAGCACATTTCAAATATAATATTTATAAAAATTACTCATTAGTATTTTTTTAAATATATCTATTTTGCCATTTAGCAGGTTTCAAATATAACCTTTTTCTCCAATACCTACTTTTCAAATATAACTTTTTTTAAAAAACGGCCCTCCATTAGCTATTTTTTAACTATAACCTTACATAGATTATTCGGGGTCCTGATATGGGACTATACTAGCTACTATACTTAGGGATCGTCTAAAGCCAGGTGCAGTCACATGATAGAAAGCCAATTAAATCGTAAAATTTGATCTTCACAGATCAGCCCAAGACAAAAACAAAGAAAAAAAGTGAAACCACTGAAAATACAAAAAATGTATGTCTTAACTTGTCTAGAAGTATTAAAAAAAAATGTCGGGAAGACAATTTTACTTATAAGTTAAACCCTAACCCAATCTTTAACTAACTCTTACTCTAATTTTAATTATAATCAAAAACATATAAACACACCTGGCTTTAGCCATTCCCTATACTTAGTATAGCTGGCAATTTTTAAAAAAGTAAAGTAGCTTTAAAATAGTAGATTATTGAGAATAAGCCTAGAAACTATTATATGGCCGATGAGTATATAAATGGTAAGTGAAGCATGGACCAGAGGGTTTAAATAAACAGATCCCATAGTTGGTCTGCAGATATAGTAGCTAGAATAGAACTTTTAGACAGACTACTTAGATTAGATACCAAAAAAGTGTATATGTAGTGAGTTGTAAACTCATCAATATAACAAATATCATATAATATTTAATAAACACTTGCCAAAGTAGACAGTCATTAAATATAAAAAAAAATATATGAAAAATGATTTATATTTACCCTATTCTTAAAATTTGTATAATAATTTGTAGATCAAAAAAGGCCTAATCTTAAAAGTTAACCGATATGTTATATTTTAATTGGTATAAAATTTAAAATATATGTTAATTTTAATTTAGAAGAATTGTAAAGTAACATACAACATTTATACAAATATATACTGAGACAATAAAATTTTTATTTATAATTAATCAAAAACTGATTATTAATAATAATTGTTTAAACCAAATTATTTATATATATAAAAAGGAAATTATAAAGTAAAATATCTTTATTTATATAGATAAATTAGTGGTTAGTACTAGAAAAAAGAACTTATATATATTAAATACAAAAGATATAAATAACATATCTTTTTTATATATTTCATTATTTGAATTATTGCAATGCCTTGACTTATTATACAAAGCATTCTATAGTAAATTATAATTTACTCTTATATATCAGTATATATATTAAAAAATCAAAAAAAATAAAGAATTCATACTTTATTGCTACTATCTTTAATATTATAAATGAATCACTAATACTATTATCATCATAAAAAAACTATAATAAAATTATAATAAATAAATAAATTTAAGAAAATATAACCCAAAAAAATTTAAATAGTTACCTGATTAGTAAGCCTTTCTGATTCTTTTAAAAGCTTTACAATTTGTAAATTTTTCTCTTTATAATTGCTTTATATACAGAAATCCTGCACCGTATATTTTTAAATTTTTATGAAAAGATCTATTTTCTTTGTTAAGGTGTTTATTTTCTTGCTTTAAGAACAATCTTTAAAAAAACAACTATTTAATTAAATTCGAATCCCAAGAATTCCCTGTTACCAGTAACAAAAATTTTCTCACGTGTCCCACTAATTTTGAAATCAGCTGTCATTTTTTTCAAAAAGTGGCGATTTGGTTTGTCCCCATTAAACTATAAATGGTATATAATTTTTTAATAAATTATAAAACTTTTATAATAACATATATCTCAATCTTTTTGTACTGGCCCATATTAATATTACTTTTTATAATTTTTTAACCTTCTATAAATAAATTACTTGGTGTTAATCTTATGAAAAACAAGAATAAAAAACTATAGCTTGTATAAAAAAAATTTCTTGAGTATGTTCACATTATACTATCTGCAATTATGACTGAAATTTATTTAATTGATAATCCGAATAAGATCTGCAGAATTGCTATATTGGGACAATAGTAAATTTTGGGGATAAGTACAATATAAACTTTTATTATATGCTGAAATCTTACAACTGCCTCTATGGTAAGTGATTTTTTTATTAAACTAACAGCTCAAGTCAATTAATTGAAAGTTGTAGAGCTCACTGAGGCGCATCTAATGGCAGTTAGATTATTCAAATTGGCCTAG
The DNA here is from genome assembly GCA_003550325.1 of Gigaspora rosea. Classification (NCBI taxonomy): domain Eukaryota; kingdom Fungi; phylum Glomeromycota; class Glomeromycetes; order Diversisporales; family Gigasporaceae; genus Gigaspora; species Gigaspora rosea. Next base: position 169,067 of record QKWP01000062.1, read on the forward strand.
TATACACTAATATATCACTAAAAAATGATCAGATGACTATATAAATTCCATGTAAACAAGGTGGTTGTAAGATTTCAGCATATAATAAAAACATAGTAAATCCAGTGTAAACCCCCAAATTCAAATATAAAAATTCTGCAGATCTTATCCGGATCAGCAATTAAATATTTTTAAAAGTAAAAATTATATGTATTATATGTGAAGAGTTATTATAAAGAGTTACAAAAATGACCAAGGAAGTCTTTTATATTGTGGCAAAAAAAACATGGCATTATATAATTAGACATTCAATTAGATTTTGAGATTGTATAATGTGAAAATCAAAACAATACAATGAACATAAAAGCTTTTACCTAAATATTCATTGTTGTAATAGCTTTTTAAAGCTTAACCAGATATATTGCAAACAAAGTTTTAATAGTGATTAGTCAAATATATGGCTATAAATAAATATATATCAAATATGATATAAAAATAAAATTTAATATTATAAATATTGCATGTATCTTTCATAACTATATATAATCTCTATATAATCAAAATTTATTTGACTATGATAGTCTTATATAACACAAATTTTGTCAAATAATTGTTAAAAAAATTTTGCTTAAAAAAATTTAAAATCTTCAAAAAATTTATAATTTATTGCATAGTGCAATATATTACTCTATTATAATTATATGGATCATTAATTTTGTATAACAAATAATTAAAAATTTTATTAAAACAAAAAAGAAAGTTAATTAATATTAGGATAAGAGTTAAGGTTTGAGATAAAGCAAAAGTATAGTTAATACCAAAAGTTTATAAGAAGTATTTTTAGAACTCCAAAAATGGTTTCATAAATAAAATTTAATTAATAGAAGGGTACAGTATATTGCAAATACAATAAATTATAAAACCCCAATCTTTAATAAATAAAAATTTTTTTTTTAAAAAAAAATTTAAATAAAATTTTTTGATAACTATTTAACTAAATTTAATAAAAATTTTTTTTATTTAGTATTGCAAATATATAAAATTAAATTAAAAAAATTTTATTAAATTTAAAAGAGAGTTATCAAGAAACTTTACTCAAAACTTTAAAAAATCTGGTTATTTATTAATAATTTGCTTTTAAAATTTTTTAAAACTTTAAGCAAAGCTTTCTTAAAAACTAAATGAATTTTTTTTATTTTAATTCTACAAATATATAAAATTGAAATAAAAAGATGTTATTAAATTTGGTTAGGTGTTTATTAAGAAAGCTTTGCTCAAAGTTTGAAATAAATTTGTTTTATTAACAAAACATTAAATTTTTAATATTTTGAATAAGTTTTCTTATTAAATACTTAGCCAAATTCTATAAATATTTTTATTTTAATTTACAAAATATACAAAATTGAAGTAAAAAAAGATTCATTGATTTAGTTAGATGTTACCAAAAAGCTTTGATGAAAATTAAAAAAAATATAACTTGATTATTAACCAAATTCAAAAAAACTTCAAAATTGTTTAATATATATAATCAATTTTAATTGTTAAAAATATCAAGTTTATTGGCTTTTATACAATTATTATTATATGGTTATAAACTAATATAAATTATAATTTTGCTACATAATTGGATAATTTATTTGGTGCACAATAAATAAAAATATTGCTTTTTTGTAAGATCTAGATATAAGATCTAAATTTATTATTTTTTTAATTTATCAAATAAATTTATTTTTAAATTATGGTTATTTATTTTAGATAATAATTATATAATTAATTTTAATTTGCTATTTAAAAATTGCTATAGTAGCAAATTACTATAAACTAATACTTTTTGTAAATTTTTTAAATAGTAAAATTTATTAAAATTTTAGCAAACAAATAAAAATAAAAAAATTAAATTGAATTAATTAAATATATAGAGATATTAAAAAAATATATAATCTTTAAATTAATAGTATAATAGTTATATTTCAAGGTTGTGAACCAAAAGATTACCTATTTAAATCTCTTTAGAGATGAAATAATTGGAATGTACAAGCCAGTCTAAATTAGGGAACTAAACTACTATAAGAACTAGAAACCCAAAACATCTATAGATAGACTTAATTCTAAAATAGGTAGTTAACTATTAACTTAAAAATTTGTATTAATGAAATAAATTATGTTAGAATCTCAATTTGAAATTAACTAAAGTTACAAGATGTAATATAAGATCTAAGCCTAAAGATGCATAATACAGTCAACCCTCTCTATAGTCACCTCCTCTATAGTCACAAACTCTATGTAATCACAATTTTATTTTTACCAACCTTTTTTCTATTAATTATATCTCTATATAGGCACAATCGCCTTATAGTCACTATCACATTTTTTTGTCAACCGATTATATAATGCCTATATAAAATTACCCTTTATAAAAGCACACAATAAATAAAAATAAATTAGTGAATTAACTCGATTATATTATACTCAATCATTGATCGATTTAGGAGCAAAATTAATAGGCTCGAGCAACAATAGGTCAATCAATGATTGATGATGCTGATTAATCAAATAAGTATTATATTGATCGATTATAAAATTTTTAATATGATTTCACCTGGGATATTATTTAATTTCTAATCTAAATGCCTAACATAGTATTTCATATGGCCGAAAATTTTTGATAAAAAATGTTGTATCGGGGGCATCGTGTTAGTTTCTTATCGGGTCACATTATGCAGATAAAATTTTTTTAATACTATCTAGTTCATTAAATGGAATTTATTATTATAAATATTTTTAATTTATTATTTAATACACATTTAATTCATATAACATAATTATTAACGCCTATATATATGTTCGTAGACCTTTAGCCTGCGAACTTCGATTTTAACTAATCAAATCCCAGCAAAAGTACATTATTAGAAGACGAGTTATGCATCGCATGAACCTAACCTTAACTACGACGCATCACCTTATATATAACAACCGAATTATACCACACCAATTAACATGAAATTACGAAACCATCATACTAATACAGTGCACCAACAATGATACTATAATAATTCCAAGATGACGAAATTACACTGCGGCAAAATAGACAACAAAATTTTCACTAGTAACTGCACGTATGATACTAAAAGATAAAGTAACATGAGACTTTGAAGACAGTAAAAGGATGAACAACCAAACATGGCGAAATCCCAGTTGCCGTAATACTTAAACCTATAGTAAAATTACAACTACTGAAATTCACAACAAAATCACAACCACTAACGATGACCATCGATACTGAAAGCCCGGCGAAATCGAAATCACAAACAATGACCAAAAGCCCCAGCAAAATCTCAACCACCAACGACGACCAAAAGTCTTGACGAAATCACAACCATCAAAGCTAAACTTCTATTAAGACACGACTTTCACGACGACTTCTGTGACAGCTCTGATGATGACTTTAAAGATGACAGCTCCCTTCAACAACACCATTAACAGTTAAATAAAAAAATAAAAGGTTAGTATTAGAACATATGTACAGTATACTACTATAAAATAAAATAAAAAAAAGATCGATTATCATGATGATCATTGATCGTTTAATATCTTAGTAATAAATTAAAAAATAATACAAAACTTGAACCTCGAGTTCTGTTTATTTATTTCTATTGGTCTTTTACATTTTACCAAAAATTGACCCCATACTATAGACCCGGGTCTAATTCATAGGGGGTTTGATATATGGGGGTCGTTTATATGGCAGTTTACGGTGCTTCCGCTCCTCCAACACAAATACTTTCCTGCTATCACCTTATTAAAAACCTTTCCCTACAGCTATTCTCAACACATTAGTTATTTTGCAGTGTATTTACTGTAATTATAGATAAAAAAATAATTAAATTAAATCACATATAAAGATTGTAACTCAACAATTTACGTTATACTTACCGTAGTAAATTTTGATATACTGTACAAACTTTACATTATGTGATCTTAAAATTTTGATTGACTGTCGAAATATTTGTATTTTTAAATTATAACGTTAAAAAATTTTTTAATTTATTTTTGCAGATTACTGTATAAGTATACTGTACACTTATATACCTGGGTATAAATCAAGCAAAATACAAAATTAAGCATTTCTTAAAAATCGATTTTTAATAAAAACCCCTATATAGTCACTTTTTATATTTGTAATATAATTGTGACTATATAGAGGTAACCTTTATTTAGTCACACCTCTTTATAATCACAGTTTTTTGTATCCCGAAGGTGTGATTATAGAGGGTGTTGACTGTACTATATGAACTTATGGTTGTATATTCAGAAAAATATAACCATTTACCAATAAAACATACTACTATAGCATATAGGATTCACATTGAAAGCACAAATTGCTAGTACATACTAGAAACTATAAAACAAGCCAGTTAGAAATTAAAATATTAATTGGTTAAAACATAGTATATAATATATTGCAATAATAAATCAATAAGACACTATATGCCTAGTAAATAAATATATATATTATATATGGGGCCCTTGCAATAGAAAGGGCCGATACTACCCAAAAATGAAAATCAGGTTTTTATTATATTCTGATAAATTTTGACACGCGCTACATTTTTCAATTATAAGTGGAAATTGATTTGTATAATAAAAAATTAAGATATTTTAAAAAAATTTCTTGGAAGTTTCGTACATCACGGGATTACCCGATATAATGGACTAATCAAATCACGAAAATTTTGATTAACCCGGATTAGTTCGAACAAAACAAACGTGATTTTCTCAAAATCATATATAAACCAGTATCGGCCCTTTCTACTGCAAAGGCTCCATATAGTTTAAAGAGAATTTAATATGACTTGCACTTAGAGAACATGTACTTAGAGAGAGCTAACTATATTTATATAAACATAGCTTAATTCGTAATCCGTGAGTAAGGGAAAGGATTTGATTAGTGATCGGTGGGGTGCATATTATAATCAAAACAATTAATACCCATAATCTGGAGCCATTTTTTAATTTTCTCGATTTCTGCAAAGCTAACATCTTTTGTGTTTCTATGAAAATTATAAAGGCGATTTTTCTCTTCCTAAAAGTGGTGAATTTATCAAAATTGACCCAATGGGCCGTGAGATATTATCATTTTATTTTCACGATCATATGAAATTTCTTTACAGATCTGCAAAGAAATTTCATATGATCGTGAAGATAAAATGATAATATCTCACAGCCCATTGGGTCATTTTGATGAATTCACCACTTTTAGGAAGAGAAAAATCGCCTTTATAATTTTCATAGAAACACAAAAGATATTAGCTTTGCAGAAATCGAGAAAATTAAAAAATGGCTCCAGATTATGGGTATTAATTGTTTTGATTATAATATGCACCCCGCCGATCACTAATCAAATCCTTTCCCTTACTCACGGATAGGGCTCATCATTTTCTGCGGCAACTAACCCCTAAATCCGTATGCACTACCTGATTAATTATGCGAAATTATGCAATAAATTTTTTAAAAATATGCAGCAAATTATGCAAATTTGGTAAAAAATATGCATCTTTATGCAATAAATTCTGGCTAAAATCCATTATGAATTTTTTTATGTTATACATAAACTAGTCAGTTTTTTTATTGTTTTGATTGGTTTTTTATGTTACACCTGATCTAGCCAATCAGAATTCAGAATTTGTTAACACACGAACAACAAGCTCTTTCCTATATTTTATGCGCAGATTATGCTCTATTAAATATGCAACATTAGTCCAAATATGCAAAATATGCAATTGCATCTGCAATGCAATAAATGTCAGGTTTATGCGCAGATTTTGCAATTGCAAATTTGCACTAGCCCTACTCACGGATTACGAATTAAATACTTTTGTTAGTAATAAATTGCTTTCAGTATATAGTAAAAATTTGTAATAATATTTATAAAGCTACTATTATTTAAAGTTTATCAAGTTTTTAAGTTTAATTTAGTATATTTTTTTTTTAAAGTGCCTGGTTTTGGGGCATAAGATTTATTCAGTTTACTTGTTGTAAATTACCATAGATAAGAGTACAACTAACAACTTTGTCTAATTTAAGTGGTCTGACTGAAGGTTCCACACTAGGTGCCATACCTGCAACCCACCTAAAAAGGTTGCCTATTTAAACCCTCTAAACTTCCACTCCTTGACCAGTTTAATTCACTATAATTAATAAATCTGTTATTCAATATAAAAAACAATTAAATTAGAGATGCGAATTACAGTATAAACTATTAGTTATAATAAATAAAATGTAGCTTATTTATTTTTTTTTTAATAATATTAAAGATAGTTTATTTATAGTATTGTAATTTACAGATCATATCGCTACCTTAAATAATCACAAATGAAACTGTACCAAAAAGGAGGCAATCAAGAATAAAAGAAATGTGATAGTACTTGATAATCATACCCCTGCAAATTACAATTTTTTCTAAACTTTGAGCGAAGGTATCTCAGTAACGATAAGACTAAATTCGACAAACTTTTTTTTATTTGAATTCTATGGCTTATAGAATTCAAAAAAAAAAAAAAAAAAAAAAAAAAAAAATCCATCGAATTTGGCTTTGTTGTTGCTGAGATATCTTCGCTCAAAGTTTAGAAAAAATTCAAAACAAAGTTGCGCAAAATTTTCTTTAAACTGAGTGAAGATATAAAGATATAACAGCAACTACAAGACCAAATTTGATGAATTTTTTTTTTGTTTGAATTCTTTAAAGTCATAGAATTCAAATAAAAAAAAGTTTATTTAATTTGGTCTTGTAGTTACTGAGATATCTTCACTAAAGATTAGAAAAAATTAACAAAACTGCTCCAAAATTTTTCTAAACTTTGAGCGAAGATATCTCAGCAACCACAAGACCAAATTCGATGAATTTTTTTAATTTTGAATTTTATAAAATCATAGAATTAAATAAAAAAAAGCTCACCGAATATATCTTTAGAAAAAATTTTTGCGCAACTTTGTTTTGATAAATGGTTTGAATTTTTTCTAAACTTTGAGCGAAGATATCACATCAATCACAAGGCCAAATTCGATGAATTTTTTTTTATTTGAATTCTACAAAATCATAGAATTCAAATAAAAAAAAAAAGATTATCGAATTTGGTTTTATGGTTGCTAAGATATCTTTGCTTAAAGGTTAAAAATAATTTAATTTGCAGGGGGGCAAAATCGGGGAGTATAAATTGATCCTCTTTATAATAAACGCAAAAAATTGCAGTATATAATCGTTTTTTAAAATGATATAGATCTGATCAAATTTCACATTTATTATCGTTATAAAAATAAATTATAACTAAACGTACATACGCTTAAAAAAAAATAATAGGAGATTCAAAAATATCAAGATTCGTCTTAACTAGGTTTTAATTTTCGCAAGTAACAAACCAAAAAAGAAATTAAATTTTGTAAATTAACTACGTAGTGCGTAGAAGTTTAAGGCGCTGTAGCAATAGACTAGTGATTGATTGCCATATCTGATATGTAAAATTCCGACCCATCATTTTTTAATTAGTGAGCCAAGGTCGATTTAACAATATTTTTGCATTCTTTTATTTTTTTCTTTTTTAGGAGTAACTATATACCGAAACTGGTATTAACATATCGGGAGTACTGAGTTTAGTTTTATCCCAATCCGGAATTGCGAATTTTTAAATCACATGTACCGAACGTAAATCCGACCTAATCGGATTTTTTTTTGAATTTCTATCCCACATAAGTATATGGAAACATTGTTCGGATATCATTGTTCTTACATAGATATATTATATATCTCTTAAAGTCAATCAGGTTTCAAATTTTCCTGATGGTAAGCATTATTATCGTTACGGTAAACATATAAGACTAGTGGTTATGATTACAATCAATGAAGAATCGTGCCTTTAATTTTTATCATTCAAATTTCCTTTTTAGTCTTGCCGTTACTTGCGGATAATAACACTTGTCGTCATAGTTTATTAAATTAACATTATCAATTATGCCACAAAAAGTTATTATTAAAAAAAAAATTGGCGCACGTAAACTATATTATAATTTTATGCCGTGAAACAACCCAAAATATGCTTACGTTTGGATTTGAGTATCGCAAATGAAAAATTGGAAATCTTACCTATAAAGATTTTCAAGGCCCTTCATTCATCGACACTCAATTAGATTTGTTTGTCGTAAATCGGAGTTTATCTGTTATGTGCTTGTGTATATTTTGTAATGTTATATATTGCGACTTTATAAGGTTGGTTTGATTCTTCATTTTTCGGTGTCCATAGCCAGATAGATACTCTACGATGTCAACCAATTATAATAAAATCGATGATTCTCAGTCAGAGATTGTCGATGACGGTATGAATTTGAAAGAATCGGCATCTGATGGTATAGAATCTAATTATATTAAAAAGGCAGAAAAAACTTCTGTGGATGATAATGATGTGTCGTTAGAATCCGACAAAATAAACATGAGTAAGTGTGTTGTTGCATCGAACTTTGACAGTGGCGTTAATATTAAAGACTTGGACGATGTTGTGTATGATGGGCAAATGAATGGTGAGATAGCTGAACATGTAGATGTAGAGATACAAGAAGAAAAATCTCAAGACAAAATGAATAAGAACCTAGCTGAGGAGATGACGAGTGTTCGCGATCAATCTGATTATGGCAAAAATAAAATGCCTACAAATGAAAAGAAAGAATTCGCAAGAAATGACACATTGCAAGATGGATCTTCTTCATATTATGTAGTGAATTCAAGCCCTGGAACGTCATCTTCAACCTTTAATAAAACTTTGAAAAAGGAAAATAAGATTTCTGCGGAATATATAAAAACGGTGTTTCACGTACACTTGCCTAAAAATGTTAAAGAATTAGGTGTACCAGGTGATTAAATCATTAAAATAAATTAGTACACATCTTTTCTCAAAGTAATAACGATAATAACTTTATTCGATTCTTTAATTATCTTAAAGCTGTCGTTGGTAATATCAAAGAGTTAGGATCTTGGAATAATCCGATTGTCAAGCTTCATCAAATTCCTCGTCACCTCCCTTCTAATTGTGCTAATACCTATTGGATTTCTGATCCCGTTCGGATTTCTTTAAAACATTTCGAATCTATTCATGAAATACGTTATAAATATGTGATTGTTCCAGCTCAACAAACTACAAAAAAAACCAAAGAATTCACAACTATGATTTCTGAAGGCTTTGATGATTTATCCGAACGTATTCTTTTATTACAAAACAATCAATATGATATATGGATGGACAGTAATTTATTCACTATTAGTCAAGTTGAAGATTATTATTTTGCTGAGCTTATATTCAATTCTTTAACTCCAGAAAACTTTAAAGAAAAAATTATAGAATATCAAATATTTCATAGGGAACATTGGCCAAAGACAATCGAAGTAGTGTCGATCGAATTTTTTATGAAATGTTTGCGTAGAAATAAATCTTTGGAGCATCGTCTTTTGGTACTAGTCTTTTTGGGATATTATGTTCACAGAATTCAAGGACGTATACGTCATCGTGTTGAATTACCAGATGAATTTCCTACAAATTTATTACTTGATTTATTGGAATATATTCAAGAAAATACTTTTCCAACCAATGTGCATCAAATTGTTATGAAATCTTTTGAAACGTTAATTCGTCATAACATTTTTAATGACAAATTTGACTGGATTAAAATATTTCCCGTGGCTAAATGGATTGATCCAGAATTCAAATTCGTCGAGGCTCTCAGGTTCAGATTCGATGATGAGAATTTCGTTCTCACTACCTTGCATGACAAGGTACTCCATTACATTAACGAAATCGAAGATTTAGATACCTATGTTAGAGTTGGAAAGGTAGTTCTAAATATTTAATTATTTATTTATATCAATTTAATTAATTTAATTAATTTAATTAATTTAATTGTTGTTATCATTATTAATAATTTTATATATATTTTTTAGTGGTTAATTTCAATATGTGAAACGATGAAATCACTAATTTACCTTTGGAATGATATAATTGAACATGAAGAGAATGTCATCGTTTCACTTCGTCATACATTTATAGAGAGAGTCCAAAAGAATTTACGACTTAAGGATATTGTTCAGTTATATGAAATATTCTTTGAACTTCCCCAGGATTTTGCTGAGTTAGTGGCTGAAGCATTTCGAAAAAGAATTATTGTGCATTTACAAAATAGTATTACATGTCCAAATTTACCGTCAAAACATTCAGAAGCAATATTTCAATTATTAGAAAGTGAAAAACTTTTTTGGACATCTGATGATTATATTAAAATACTAGATTTGTTCTCTCAATTCACTGACATTCAAATGTTGTACCATTTTCATAAGTTATTAAAAGCCTTTCAAGATGAGTATGGTGATCCTATAGAAGAACGGGAAACCCTTTTTAAAATTTGTAAACAATGGTATAGACGCCTCTTGGATCGTTTAACTGCTTCATCTCGTATTCAACAGGACACTATCCTTGTGATTTTCCATCATGCATCACTTCTCTATCAGAGAATTGGAAAATATACATTGCTCTGGAAAAAAATCATAGAACTCGCTGTCCATCGTATAAAACAATTTCCTGAAAATCTTGTTTTTAAAGCTATACCAAATGTTGAGAAGCTTCCTCCGGAAGTTGTTATACATTTTCGTCGAATGATTGAAGAAATGTTGACTGCATCCACACAACATATCGATGATCAATTGATAATAAGAATTAAACAAATTGGTGCTCTTTCAGGTGATCATCTTATTATTCCGAGCTCGTAAGTATCTTTATATTTATTTATTAATACTTGTTCAATATAACTGATAATTTAATTTATTTTAACTTAGACTAAGCGAAATTTTGATTTGTCACATTATTGAACGTTTGGAAATAAATCTCCCATCTTATGATGCGGATTTGGATATAGCTCCAGCAAATTTTCATCTATCCCTTCTTAGTTCTGCAAATTTTTGGAAAATAATCTTGAGAGCTAGTGGTTATGTGGAAAAGCTAAATTCACTTCATTACGTTAAGATGGTTAAAGAAGCGATTTCACAATTGGGTCGTCATATAATAACAGAATCAATTGATATTTTTCTTTTACAAAATATTTGTAAATATAACGACGACTTTTTATTATCATATTTTGAATCTGTATCAATATTCGATGATGAATATGTTGAGGTATTTGTCACAAAGGAGATCTTAGAATCAGTTAAGAAACAAACTAGAGAATATTTGCAAACGTTTGAACATCTTAATGCTTTCTATGTTCGATATTGCTCAGTTACTAAGGTCATAGATGAACAGGAATATATTGATATGTTACATGAACAAAAAAGTATGTGGGAATCGATTACACTTGACCAAATCCGGCGTCCAGAGATATGGAAGGATCATTATGAGATTTTAGATGTTGCTAAAAAAGTTTATAAATACAACAAATCTCAAACATTTTATAATGTTTTTGAAAAAATTTTACAAAATGCCCCATATGAAATAAATGTACGAACCCTTGTACAAGACCAAAATTTTATGCCAAAAGTTTTTGTTTCATACGCTGAAGATTGTTCTAAATTTCAAAATTGGGAAGATCTCCAATTGTCTTTCGCAACAACGTTTTGGAAAAATGTCACAAATATCAATGCTGAACTTGAGTTCATGGCTGAATTTACTCCCAAACATCAAGATCCAAAGTTCATGATGACTCTTACTCAACTTTCCGAAGTTTTGAAAATAACACAAAAGTTACATCAACTATCAACTGTGTTAGAAATATTTAATGTGTCTCGGAATGAAGAGGATTGGCTTTCAAGAGCTCTTCATGATCTTGAAGAGCAATCAATCGTTTTAGGACAATTAAGTTCTGTATTTGATGCTATTAATAATTCTCTTGACATAGTTGATGAGAATGGCTGGTCATTGATTAAAGAACTTTCAATTGCTGAAGAATTTATCATTTTTCTAAAATCTATTGCAGTACACGATCTTAAAAATCTTATAAATGGTGTTGATGATCATTCTGATGAACGATTGATTCAGGAAGACACAGTTTCATCTCTTATTCAAGTTAAACAATTCTTGTTTCCATTATTGAATGCTGCACGAACCTTGAACTTGGATACGTTTTTACAAGAATTATTTAAAGTCATTGAATTGAATCCAACACTCGCAACAAAAGTTACATTATGTAATAGCAACAATATGGCATTGCAAAATATGTATGCAAACATTAGTAACAGAGGAGAAGTGACTAAAGAAAAGATTCTAAATGCTGTTAAAATTGGAACTTATAAATTTGAATGGAAATCAATAGACAAAAAGTGTTCAGTAAATTTATCATATCCCATTACAAAAACCAGAATTGTCACATATAATTTTAATGATTTGCAAGATTTGCGAGGACGGGCTCTTTTAATTGCAAAACCAGATATCACAATTGGTGATTCGAACGAAAAAGATAAAACAAAAGATATAATGGATGAATTTGTACGTCAAGTAGATATAGCTCAGGATATCGTTAATAATATCGCCGCAAAATTAATTGAGACAGGTCATTTTGGATATAGAGAATTTCAAAATTCAGTAAAAGGATCGGAAAATATGATTCAATTAGCCGAAAAATTAAAAGTAGAACTTAGAAAATGGTATGATTTATATCTTTCTACCTTTTATATCTTTTTACCTTTTATATCTTTTATATCTTTTATATATAGATTCGATTAATGTACAATTTTCTTTTTGATATTATAGGGAAAATTTGGTGAATAAAGCGCAGGAAAATCATTATTATCTGACATTCTTTCCAGCACGACATATCCTAGAATTTTATGATTTTTTCACAAGTCGTTCACCCAGCAATACTAAAATATGCCAAACTCTCGTTAAATTTGTAAACTCGAATGCTAAACTGACTAGAGGAACTGTAACAATTGCTCATCGAAAGGACTCTCACATTCAGATATTGAATGATATCGGAACTAAGTTGCAACATCTTTTTGGAGCACCAAAAACTTCACGTCTCCTAAAAACCCCAATAGAACGCGTAGCATCAGATGTTGTGAGTCGTGGAAAACTATTTGTTGCCGCATGCAATGACAAGTCACGTGTTCCGAACATTATAATGTCGTTGTATGCAAACCATGGATCGCTTCCTGAGGCTTGGCAAATCTTGATTTGTACTTCTTCCACAACTTTGGAAGAACTATCAATATTTATCAATAGATGCTTTTTGGCTTTCAAGAATGGATACGAAAACCATTTATTTTGTATAGCAAATTTGGAATTACTTGACTTTGAATTACAATACAATTTGGTAAACAAAATTCGATCCATGCGAGAAAAAGAACCTAATTACTTCCTAGCATTAATCTGCTATTCTGAAGGTGGAATGCAACATCACATATTGGATCAATTTTCACAAGATGTTCATCCAACAAACGGTCTAAGTTCTAGTGCAATGACAACTATTTATCAAAAATTGTGTTCTAATGTTACATGTGTATCATCAGATCTTTCAGGTCAAGGTAAAACAGAATGGATTAGACAACAGTGCTTTGCAAATAATAAACTTTCAAAGAGTTTTCTCATTAGTGATGGTGCTGATTTTGGAAAACTTGTTAGACAGTTAAAAGAGTTTACAATTAGACCAATAGAATGTGTGCACATAAATATAATTTCGTCAGATTATCCCGGTGATGTTAATTTGTTTCTATTTGAACTTTTAAGTTTTGGAATTGTATCTAATAATGCTGATATAGCAAACCTTCCCCGCACATTCATATATATTGAGGTCGCATCGAGTTTTCAACAGCATTTACTAAGATCACTTCCCATGATGGATTATTTGCCGAAACATCATATTACATGGGATATTAATAATTTGATAATCTCACGAGATATTAATAGTCCTATACAAATAGTATGTCGTTATTTATTTGAATTTCATAAGAGTGAGATTGATACAAAAGACATTTCGTTCATGGGCCCAAGCGCAGACAATGATCAAATCTGTGATGCACTATGTCGAGAACTTATAAATAATTATTTCTTTAAAGACAGTAATTCAGAAGACATACTATCATTCCGATTTTTGGAAATTTTTATTAGTGTCTTTGCTAATCAGTTGATTCGACTATCTTCAAGTTCATATTTCAAAGTTGAAAATTTGGCTTTGATGCTTGAAGAAGAAACCAATATTAGAACGACACTAGTAAAAACATTATTAGAAGTATCAAAGGATTTCGCCGTGAGATCAATTCAAACGAAATCAGCACAATTAGAGGCAACTTCATTTGATGGCACCGAAAATACACAATTAAGTACAATTATGAAATGGGATGATTCAAATCATTTATTAGTATTTTTTTTATCACAAGCACCAGATTCTATTTGTGCTCTGTATCGAAATAAGGAAAAAGTTCCCGAAAATGTTCAAACTTTGCTTAAAAGTCAATTTATCGCACAAAATTTGGAAAAATGGGAGTTGGATGATTATACAAAAATGTCAGCTGAAGTTCTATTGGAAAAATTGGAAAGTATTGCTAGAAAAACCTTTCATAAGATTGAATATACACCTTATGCGTTGTCTGCTGATAATTTGGTGAAAATGGCATTAATCTTATTGAGAACACGTGCAAATATTCCGGTGGTCATTTCTGGAGAAGCTGGATGTGGAAAGGTGATATATACATTTGATGATATTATTGTACTTTTGATTAATATGTTTATGTTTATTATTCAAGTTAATAAATATATATCTTTGTTTTCCAGACAAGTTTGATTGGATTCTTGGCTGAAGTTGTCGGAGCTCAATTCTTTGCTCTTAATCTTCATGCTGGCATTGACGAACAAATTATTACTGAATTTATGACCGAAGCCAGAAATAATGCCAAGAAAGGCGAAGTCTGGATATTTTTTGATGAAATTAATACTTGCAACCACATAGGTCTTCTTTCGGATTTAATAGCTCATAGAATTTATCTTGGCAACCTAATACATAACAACATCCGATTGTTTGCTGCTTGTAATCCTTACCGGATTCGAACCAAAAGTATTAGTGAGGCTGGATTACAAACTAAGCAAATTAAGAAATATGAAGAACAAAGTAGCCTTGTTTACGAAGTAAAGCCACTTCCAGATCAAATTCTTGATTATGTTTGGGATTATGGTATACTTCATTCAGATGACGAAAAAAAATACATTCAAATCATGGTAGCTACACAATTAAAGGAATTAAATCACCCAGCTTTAGCTGACCTGTTATCAGCCTCCCAACAATATATTCGAAGTGTAGAAGAACCATATAGCGTTAGTCTACGTGACATAAAGCGTGCAATAATTTTAATTCAATTCTTTTACGAGAGTTTACAAAATCGACCTCCAATTCGTAAAGGCGCACCGAAATATCCTTCGGATTCACACGTTAACATTCGTTCATATATCTTAGCATTAGGACTTTGTTATCAATCGAGGTTATATGAACAGTCATTACGTAAAAAATATAGAGAGATTATGTGCGAAATTTTTAAAACTTACGATGTTCATGTAGACGAAAAAGAATTTCTTAAGATTATTAGAGATGAACAGGAAGATTATATTAATAGGATGGTCTGTCCGCCAAATACTGCCAAAAATGAGGCACTTCTAGAAAATGTTTTGGTTATGACTGTTTGTATTTTAACCAGAATACCTGTTTTTATTATTGGCGCGCCTGGGTACGTTACACATTTGTTTGTCAATTGGATAAAATTTTAATATGGTAGTGTACTTATATTTGAATTTAATTAGATCCTCAAAATCATTGGCTATTCGCCTTGTTGGTCAAAATCTTCGTGGATCTGATTCGAATGATGAATACTTTAGGAAATTGCCCCAGGTAAATAGATAGACAATGACATTTGTGTATGCAGATTTTTTTTCTTAATGATCAATACACATCTTATCATGTCAATTTAAACTGTACAATGATATGTGTTAGGTATACCTTATTCCTCATCAAGGTTCCTCATCTTCAACATCCGAGGGAATTTTAAAGGTTTTTCAAAAAGCTCAAAATTTTCAAGAAACAAGTTCAAGTGAATTTCCCGTAATCAGTGTAGTCCTATTAGATGAGGTAGGACTGGCCGAGACAAGTCCATTTAATCCGTTGAAGGTACTTCATTCATTATTGGAACCAAGTTATAAATCTAGCCGCCCTGGCGTTTCTGTTATTGGAATAAGTAATTGGAGATTGGACAATAGCAAAAGTAGTAGAGCTTTATTAGTTCAAAGGTTTGCTAAAATTTTATCATTGTTGTTGGTTTGATTTTCGTCAAGTTAATTTTTTCATATATGATCATTTATCTTCAGACCCAGGTTTGACTTAGATGATCTGGTGGATACCGCTGTTCGAATATTAGATAATAAAATTTCTGGCCATATTCAAAGAGCATCTTTATATCCGCTCGCAAAAGCATACTCCACTTATGAGCAAGAAGGCCAAATCATTCCAAATTTCCATGGCCTAAGAGATTACTATGCTTTCATTAAATCCCTTTCTTTGAATGATCTAACTCCAGAAAATATTCAAATGTCGTTAGCGAGAAATTTTGGTGGCACCAACAACTTTTCCGAAATATGTCAAAAATATTTTGGTAACGCTATAATTGAATTTAATAATCATAGAAGTTGTGCTTATAATCCTATACCTACTGAACAATTAATGCATTTGAATTTGGATGATGAGGGCGCGAGACATTTAATGATTATTGGAAAAAGCGACTCTATAGTTAATTTATTAGCATATCAGTTAAGACAGAGAAATTTAGACCCTGTTATTATTTTTGGATCACAATTTCCTGATGATCAAGATGATTATTCCTATAGCGTTCTAAATAGAATTATGGTATGATTTATTCATATTACCATGATATACACGTCAATCTGGTTATAATGACATCTGGGTATAACGACATCATAGTAAAATCTTTCTATACCTCAATAATTTAATATAAAATGTCGATATAACCAGAGTGATGTGTACTATTTGCCACTGCATATAGAATCCTATCATATAAGATACCCCTTCTCCAATAAAATCATTAGATTCGAAATACTAATCAATTTAACAAACTTAAAAGTATGGGTTTTTGAATAATCGGGGTTTTATACACAGTGGTAAACAGTAATAGCAGGATTTGGAATATGGGTTTAACATTAACGAATCTGTATTTAATCGTGATTAGATGTGTGTTGAAGCGGGAAAACCGTTAATTTTGACAGATTTAGAGATTATTTATGGTATATTATTATAGAATAACTTTCAGTATATGCATATGACGCTTCCATTTATTAATCAATAATCAATACATTTTTATTCAATAACAGGAAGCCTTTATGATTTGTGGAATCAAAATTATATAGTTGTTGGAAGTGCTGAAGACCCAAAGTATTACACTAGGGTAGCACTTGGAGCTTATGCTAATCCGATGTTGTAAGTCTTCATTTCTGAGTTTATGATTCAATTTATTTGAGAAAGTTTATATGAATGAAATGATAATTGTATTTATAGGTATGTCAACAAGAATTTTAGATGTATTCTTGTACTTGACGAAAAGAACTTACCAAAGGCGGATCCACCGCTCTTGAATCGTTTTGAAAAGCAAAAGATGACAATCAATGATATTCTCTCATCTGATGAACTTCTAATAGTGCAACAATTATCAACTTGGGCACAGAATATGTCGACCATTATATCATTGAATGAATTTGTCCCAACGCACAAAAAATTTACTCAAAAAGATTTGTTTATTGGGTTTGATCAAGACGAAACTTTACAAAGTTTAGTAATTGATGTTAGAAAAAATAATCCACAACTTCAATTGGATGAGATAATCGTAAGGTGCAAAGAAGCATTAATTTCCATTGCTTCCTCAGATGGAATTATAAGAGCCGAAAAGAGTGCACTGAGTCGTGACGAAGTTGATTATTGGAAGAATATTTATTTCAATTTACACCATGATCATATCGCTGATTATTTTAACAATGTATTTTGTGATCAGAATCCGAAAGTGACCGCTGATGGACATCAAGTGATCATCAACACATTTTCAAATATTAACACAGACGTTAAAGTATGTTTACAAGGTATTACCACATGTACTGTATTAAAGCTCTCAACATTCAAAACAGAGGCTCAATTTCAGAACAGGGTTAAGCATTTCTGGTTTGAATCACCGAATATTCAGACATTGATTCTACAATGCGACATTACAACTGTTAATTTTGGATGTATTAAATTGGCCAAATTCATAATTGAACAATTTAGGGCCGATTATTTGAAGCAAAAAGAAAACGCAGACAATGCAATTACTAAGCATGTTTGTATTATTCTTCATATTCACCGAGATCGTAAAACTTCCTTTGAATCATTTAATTTTATGTGTGGATGGAAACAAGTCACGATTGAATCTTTGAATCCTCAAGAAAAATCTTTGTCCAGTCTTTTGAATGGAGATTTATGTGATGTTATTAATAATGTTTATTCTTTTGAAGAAATTTTGCAGCAAGAATTATTGTGGTGCTTGTTGTGTATGAAATATCCATCAGACGTCAAATCGATTAATCATATCAAGTATGTACATTATCATAAGTAATATTGTTTACTTATGCATATCCGTTATTAACAGATTCTTTAATAATTCATGAATTCGTAATTTTCTAGAACACTTAACGCAGAGATTCCTCAACAACCAGATTTGGTCGATTTCTTAAAAATCAAAACATTTGAATGGCTTCAAAATAACTCATCCAACGATTGGCAATATCATGTTGCATCTGACAAAAAACTATTGTATCCCTATTCTTCATTTTCAACAGCTTTACAATCTCACATACGTGCACTGGTTCGAATACCGATTGCTAAACTGCTTTGTTGTCTTGAGCGATTATTTATAACAAAAACTTTCTTGAATCTAAAATGTTCAACATCCAAGCATTCTAAATTATTACTTGAGTTTTGGAAACAGATGATTAATGACAAAGATCTTTTAAATACTGATGAGCTATCAGAACCGAAACCAGATGGATACATTATGTCAAAAATATCTTATGATCTTCAATTTCCTTTTTCCTATTATTTTGTTAAACAAGTTGATACTTTCAAAAAACTTTATGAAGAAGAAATTCGTTTACTTCAAGAAAACCCTACTAATATTGATCCCAACACGGGAAAGCTTTACGATTATATTTTTGAGGATTACATAATGGGCTTGAAAAATAATATTATGACCTCAATTCCTAATATCAATATATTTCCCCTTGAATGTGCGCCAGAATTATTTTTAGAAGATTTGATCACTATTATTTCTGCCGATAAATCAAGCAAAAAAGACATTCCAATCTTATTATTTATTTTTAAATACAATCTTGGATCTGAGAAAGTATTTGACCCTATTTTAGTTCATGCTTTCTGGTGGGAACATTCCAATCAGATTATGGCAGAATTTCAGTTGGCTAAGTTATGTCCTTCGATTATTAATGAAGCTATTTTCGAGAGTGGAAAGACAACAAATATGCCATTTGGATATTATCTTACCGAAGAAATTACTAAGATGATGTTTCAAAAATTAAATGGCATCAAACCTGGAACATCGGCAACTATTCAATTTCAATGCTGGCAACGAGAAGTCTCCAAGATTTTATCTCTTAGTAAAAGACTTCCGGAGGCTTCAACATTTGCATCATTACATTTGTTACAAGTATGTCATAATTTTGTGTCAGCGGATCCAATTTCAATATCAAATATGAAAGATATAATGAAAGCTGGAAAAAGTTCAAAGGGTCCTGATTTATTCAATCAAAAATTCATCGAAACAATTTTTTCGTTAATGAAAAAGCTTTCAAATAAAACCGAGAATTCTATTCCAAAATTATCTCTTATTAACAAATGTCTTGATATGGTTCCTAAAAATTCACCTTCTCATAAGGATCTTTATCAAAATCTATTTTCACAAAACCCTTTTCCTTTTATGAGCCCAATTATAATTCGTGTGTTCAAGTGTGAAGAAATAAATGACGTATTTATGATACTTATTAAAAATCCAAATCAAATTTTTACACTTTCTTCAAGGTTAAACCTTATTAATGAATGTTTAAAAGCACAAGGACTTGATTCGCCAATGTCAACTTTATGTTGTGACATTATTCAGAAGTCATTCTTTGCGAAATTATCTTTCCTAAAATTAGCCAATAACTTTAGAGATGCTGTTGAGGTACTTAGTGACACTAAAGTTGTAACTTTACAAAGGATTTGTGCTATAGCGTTTCTCAAAGAATTCGCAAAACAGTTTTGGGATTATTCAATTCAGGAAAATATAATGGAACCAATCAAGTTTGATTCTGCGAAAATTAGTGATTTTGATGTAGACGCACTAATCCAAGAAATAAATGCTTCTATGAATTTAACAGATCCATTAGTTTATTCTTTCAAGATATATTTTTTAAGAGAGTTGCGTGACAAAGGTTTGTCTATGAGCGAGGTTCGAAAGTTTTGTGAAGCACAACAAAATATATTGCCATGGCTTGGTGACTTGCCTTGGGATTCCAACAACGAAACAAGGCTTCCATTTAATCCATATTGGAGCCTTAAAGATTACATTACAGTTGAAAAGAGTTTTACTACTCTTCATAGCCTTAACAACAAAGCATCATTTAATCTCTTTTTTACATCATTAAAAAAGAAAGAATCGGCCGACAAACCTTTGATAGCTTTAATGGGTTTTATTATTAGCAGACTTCATGTAATAAGGGCTTCACGTGATTGGACAGAAGATGAAGAAAGGACGACGGAATTTTTAAAAGAAAAAGTTGAACATTCAAGTACCCCATCAACCATATATAAACAGACTATCAACAACATAATATCAAATAAACATTCATTGCTTAGAATGAATCCAAACGTTACAAATTCCGAATTACTCGTAAAATCTGTTATTGGCCATGTTATTGCATTACATGCATCAATTCCGGCAGAAACTAATCCTTTAGCATATATGCTACATAACTTGAATAATTGTTCTGACCTATTTATACCTACTTGTGTTTCTGATATCGAAGTGCGTATTCTCGTCGTTACCATCATTAAACATCTCATATAACAAAACGTATCATTAACATGCATTACATTTTTAAAAAGGCACTCATTATCTCAGCCGTAATCCAGAGCGGACAAGTAACTCGGTATGTTCCTTTAAAATTTTGATTTATTACTTTTTACGATCAAAGTATTTAACCATAAACAAACACATAGATATTCCTGCGAATGTGGATATAAATACGTTATAGCAGACTGTGGTCAGGCATATACCGTTGGCACTTGTCCTGAATGCAAGAAAGTAATTGGAGGGCATAACCACCGTTCGGCCCCGGGACAAAAAAGATTGGATACAAATCCAATCAAAAATACTATTGCTGCAAAAGATAAACCTGGGTACATGATGGAATCAGAAAGTCCCTCAATATTACATTGTCTACGTTCTCTGACCCCAGTTTCTTATAGAATTTTACATTTATTTGTTCATGTAATAATTGGAGCTTGGGCACATACATCAATTGCAAGTTCTTTTTTAGAAAATAAGAATATTGATGCTTCAACTTATTGTATGGGTCATATTACCAACGACTGGAATGTACTTCTAAGAATCTTGAATACGTCACATGAAACTTTAGCATTATTATTGCATTCTATTCTCGACTTGATGACAAACTCACCTCCCAAAAATACATCGTTAAAGAAAGCAGCAGATCGTAAAGAGTGGGAATTGTATTTCTCTGAAAATTATATTTCTCCGCTTGTAAAATCAATTACAACAACGGCAAATAATTTCCAGAATCAAATCGATACAGCTGCAAATAACTCAAAAGATAGCGTCAACAGAATTGAAGGCGAGATCAATCAGACATTAAATATGGATAAACAACATAATCTGGAACACCTCCCAAAATTATGGCGCATAATTTGTGATATTAACTTTGAAAGTTTCCGTGCATTTTATTTTGCTGACCTGACTAAACATTCAAAGAGTTTCCCATTTCTCTCTATATTCTATAAGCATAAACAAAATTTAGAACTGATCAAATACCTTTTACCAATTGTAAAATTTGTACGAATTTTGTCAACAACACTCGAATATCGATTGAGCAGAACGCAAGCACAACAGCAGACATTCCGAGAATTTATTGATAACGAATCTTATGATGATGAAAAGAATGAAATATACGATTATTTGAGTTCAACATTTGAAGAATTTGCGAAAGCTTGGAATACAGTTATTGATAAAGTTAAATACTATCAATGTCACGAACTTCCAGCAACGAAGCCTCAGATAAACCGCAGCTCTCTTATTGTATTTGGGTTGATGGAACCAAAAGACACTGGTGTTTACCTTTGCGCGATTCTAGAGTATTTAATTGGATTACAAAATAATTTCCTGCAAGAAGTCGCAGAAATTCGTCCTGGAACTTGTAACTCTCTCAAGTTTTTAGAGGATAGTTCATTCTATAATGAAAACAAAGCAGCATCATCTTCAACAAGCAAAGATACCATCACCAGATATTACATTCAGTCGATGCGAATAGATCAAATGCAAGCCACTAACTTTATTGATTTCCAATGGAGCGACGATTTTCTTCAACATAGTCAAAGAAATCTTGATATTGGTCATGGGCATGACATTACATATAATTTACAAAAGATTGAATCTGAACTTGCTCAATTATTGGTCTTTGAAAAAGTTCATATTAGCACTGCTGATTCGCAATTGTACATAGAACCTTTTCCTTACCACATGGAATTATTTCATGGATATATGAGAATTATTAGTGACATAAAAGATCTAATTCCACAGAAACCAATTTCAGCCGAGAAAATTGGACTTATTCTTGGATCTGCATTTTCCCCAATATCCTCTTTTGGATATCAGGAATCCTTATCGTATGACAATGCATCAGAACTTCTTTCACATTTAGAAATTTTAATTTGTTTTGTTAAAAAAACTTCAGTTGGTGATGGAGAAATTTTGGTTGAAGAATATGTTAATCAATGGATAAAACTTTCCAATTTATTCACTAATGAATCATTTAACAATTTATTGAAAATCGGCTTGAAATTATGTCATTTAGTATCATTATATGAAATAGTTGAAGAACAAGTAGCGAATGGAATAATCAAATATATAGATGACAAATACAAATCACCATTAACACTTGAATTAGAACAAGAGATTATTACATCATTAGATTTTGAATTGGGTCGACGACAATTTTTAGAATTTGAATTTGAGATGACAAAAATTCCTGCGGAAGATTTTGTTTCAGCATTAAAAAGATTTATGCTAAGGTTTTTATCAGTGGACTCAAATAAAGATAATGAACCATTATCATTATATTTCGGAGATCCAACATTGAACCTGTGGGCATCTTGGATTAATGAAGAAGTGATTGACAATTGTTTTCCGGAAAATTTATTGGTTAAACACATCTATGAAGCATTTATGTTCATTTCTTCTAAGATTGAAGTGAGTAATAATTTTATTGTTATATTTGAATTATTGTTATTATTAATAATTCTAACATTTTGCATCATTTAAAAATTATAGACGATCAAAAAACAAATACCTTCTGTAACAAAAACGGTGGCAATTAATAGCCCACCAATAACAAAAGTCGTAACCAGTAAGAAGGCATCTAAAACAATTTCAAAATCCACTAGTACTTTATTTGCAACTAGGAAATTAAAACCTAAAAGTTCGAGCTCTACTGAAACAAGAAGTTTAGAAACAACAACTTCAAAAACGCAATTAACAAAACCATCTACTTCTCAAGTGCAAAAGAAGGTTACTGTAAAAAAAGGATAATAGATATAAATTGATATTTGTTATTTTGTTCATAGATTAGTAGTTTTTGTAATAAAAATTGTTCATACATGTTTATACTTATTATATATAGTCGTAAATGTTATTACAGTAAATTATGTAACATTAGATATTAAACATTTTTCTTAACTTTTATCAATACGTGAGTTGTGATAACTTATCTGATTGTGTAAACAGTTATGTTTGAAACGAAATTTTAAATTTACTACATTGTAAATTACAGATTTAAAATTTAGCATATTGACTTTATACCATACTGTAGTATTAAAATTTACACCATATAAATTTACGGCCAGCTTTAAAATTAATTTGGCTAGCATTAATATATAAGCTACATTTTGTAAAGGCAATTGCTAGGCTAGGGTTGTTATAACTTACTTGACAACATACTTTACATGGTAAATTACGGTAAGTTATCCGAAACTTACAATATAGGTGGCCAAATCATATGACAATTTCTACCAGCATTAACATCAACCTCAATGGCTAAACAAATGACCAAATAAAAACCAATCATAATATAAATTTATATAAAGAGTTATTTTGAGTTTATAACTTACATACTTTGCGACGTAAATTACATAGAACTTACATGAAATTTAACAACCCTACTACGGGCACAATAATTTTGAACACACGATATTACATTACCAAAAATTTTCGGTGATTGAAATGATGCATAATGCTGGTCGAACCTTTGTAAAGCTTTATTTCATATAACGTGATGAAAAAATAGCAATCCTTAGTAACAAAAAATTGTATTTTTTCAAATTTTGAGCGATAATATCTCCTATTTAAAATGATGAAAATTTTTTATTTTAATTCTATGAATTTATAGAATTAAAATCAAAAAAATTTTATCGATTTTAGACAGTCAGGCGCGGGCTTTTTTTCAAGCTTTGAGTGTTGTTTAAATAGGTAGTTATCACAGACATCAAAACAGACCGCAGCTAAGTTTTTTTCAAACTTTGAGAGGTAATAGGATTGACCATTCTTGATATTTCAGCAATCCATCAATAAAAAAGTTTAGCCAATTAAAGCAACCCTGAAAAAGGAAGTTTGGGCCGCTATCTCTTGTTAGTTGAAATGATAAGTACTTTTTATCGGCTAAACGATCTTCCACAAACTATCGTAGCATTACATCATTTCATTGGAATAGTAAACACATTCCAGATCTATTCCGACTGATTGACTAAAGTGCTTGAGAACACCCTTAGAAAATCGTGTCTCCAAGGTTCCTGGTTAATATTAATTATCTCAGAGATATATCATCATAGTATAATATTGCATTAAAAATCAAGCTACTTTTTAATCGGCAGAGATTGAAAAAACAATACATCGATTAAGAAATCGTGATCAATGCAGAATATCTACCTACACGGTGGTTCTCGATGTAATGGACCATGGATATAACGGATATTGCTTAATACGGAGAATTATAATGGGCCAATTTTTGATTTACTATAATATCTGATATATTGAGGGTTTGATATTATGGAGTTTTAATACTGTTTTAATACAACGGATCAAAGGGCTAGAACCATGGCTCCGTTATATCGAGAACCACTATGTATAAGTTTATTACCCAAATAACAAATTACTACGTATTCCTCTTTGTAGAAACATATAATATAAAATTTTTTTTCTGGTATTCGCATCCATTTTTTTTTCAGATATTTGTTTTAATAGTTCATAAGAACGATGATTTAATGCTGAATTAAATTTCAAATCAAAACGTAGTCAAGAACAAATATGTTTACGCTGTATTAATACTTAGTATTTTGGATTTTATTATAGCCAAAAAATTATTTGTTCCTATAGTAAGTTCTTAATATAACATACTTGAAATAATTATTTTCGCAAGTAAGATTCTTTTGGCGTAAAATCAGACTTCAGCTGGTGTCAGTTCCTCGGTGTCAGTTCCTTTTCGTTTACGATCAACAGTAGTGAGATCATTAGCAATGCTCTTTTGAAAATTCGCTACTATAACGATATGTTCTTGCAAAAATTTTGACTACATCAGAAAATAAGAAAAAAATTGTAAATAATTAATAAAAGGGTACCTTTATTTCCGCAAGCTTTACAGTTTCGTCATTTTTTATCTGTGCCAGTCGAATAGCTTCTTTATCTTTTATTTCCCTCAAATCTTGCAAATATTTAAAATGATTGCTCCAGGACTTACAAAATTTTTGAATAAATCAAAAGTTAAACCTATTCTTTATAATACAAGAGATTATTTTCTATATAAAAGGCTATAGCGAACTAACAGTGCTACAGCATAGAAGGTTTACTCTTGAACTACAAAAGGTTTAACTATTGAACTATAGCGAACTAACAGTTCAACACCCAGACGGCTAACAGTCCCGTAATGTGCTATAGCCAACACAAATAAAAGTTAATACTTTCCTCTAGTTTTGCTTGCATAGAATTAGCCTTTAGTCTGGCAGCCTCAGATATAGGTGAATTATTCACGTCCTGAATAGCCTTTTTCATGCTATCCAAAAGCTTTTCTTATCGCATGAAATATTGTGAGATGTTTCATCAAAGTATCAAGCCATAGTTTACTAATACGATATCTAAAGTTCTAATTAGAAGCAAGGAACAACAAACTTATAAATACGCGTTTTTGTTACACAGATCTTGGAATCCATATTTACTAGGGTCCTACAGGGGACTGGACTTTTTAAGGACCAATCAGAAACTAGTCCAAATAGTCACATGGCATGAACCGATGTCGTTTTTGACATCTCAAATGGAATTTTCATAGCATGAATCAAAATGATGCTTTTATATCGCTGAAATTTAAACTTCATTGGGCGATTAATATTTTATTTGTATTATTGTATATTCCCAATTGATGAAGCAAGACAAAATTAGTTAATAATATAAATGCGAAAGTACAAAATTACCGTTATATGTATTGTATATTATCTTGTATTTTCATGTGTTACGATGTAAACATGTTTGGCAAATGATTGGTAAGGGACATTAATGATCATCACTATTTCGGATTTTCTAATGGCAATTCATTTATTAGATAACGATATGTTAGATATAGATAAATAATTAATGATTATTAAATTTACATATATATAAATTAAAGTAGTTGATGATAAAATTTATTAATATGAATTAAATAGTTAACAATAAAATTTATGTATAATATATATTATATAATATGAATTAAATAGTTAATAATTATGAATATTAATATTTATTTTTATTTTTTAAAAAATATAATTTATTATTTGATATTTTTTTAGTATATTTTTAGCTATACATTTTTATAATCATTATTTACTTCAATAGTATATTATTAAATCACTTAATTATAAATCAGGGCACATTTATGATTATCAAAATCGATATAAATTTTACCAAGATAACTTATATTTATTGGCATAACTAATTAACCAAATAAGCATGCAATTTTTTTTAAATTGAAATGTATATATATATAAATAACAAATCTCAAAATTTAAAAATTAATCATTGTCTAAAAATTTTATAAAAATATTGAAAAAATGGCTTTATTTCATTATAGAGCTAGTCGAGAGCTTCGATTTAAAAAATATTGCATACTATTTGGTTAATTAGTTATGTCAATTAATGTAAATTCGTTTTATTAATATAATACTGTATATATATCGACGCCCATAAAAATCCGCTGATCATTAATGTCCCTGACTATGTTTGATTTTAATAGGCGTGTAGCCAATCATTTGCCAAATCATATCCGCCGATTCGATTTTTAGGGGTCTTTTTTCGATAAATGGTTACATGGACTTTTGCCATTAAATGACGTGAAGAATAACAAACGAAACATTCAATAAAAAAAGCTTTTTAGCCTTTATATGAGATAGACAAGCAATAAATACTAAAAAAACAACTACACTAAGCCGTAAAAGAAAGCACTATCACTAGTTGTTGAAGTGCTCAGGTATTTTCAGGTAGTGAACGATTGGCTTGTCATTTGAACGATCGGTTGTATAATGGGTAAGGGCGAATCCGGAAGTAATTTTACAGGAAAACAGCCTTTTTAACCTGCTTTTAGCTAATAATAAAACATGTAGATATTGCAATATTCTACACTTAATTATGGCTTCAAAGTAAATTTAAAAGACCGTTTTTGTAAAAACTCACCTTGTAATAAATTTTAACGACAAATAATTTTCAATCATGATTGGCTAATTTTGGGGTCAAACCAAATCGGCCGATATGTTTAAATAAAGTTTACATCGTAACACATGAAAAAATACAAGAAATAATTTATGAGTTTGCCGCATAATATACAATACATACAATACATATAACGGTAATTTTGTACTTTCGCATTTATATTATTAACTAATTTTGTCTTGCTTCATCAATCGGGAATATACAATAATACAAATAAAATATTAATCGCCCAACGAAGTTTAAATTTCAGCGATATAAAAACATCATTTTTGATTCATGCTATGAAAATTCGTCAAAAACGACATCGGTTCATGCCATGTGACTATTTGGACTAGTTTCTGATTGGTCCCTAAAAAGTCAATCAAGATCTGTGTGTAACAAAAACGCGTATTTATAACATCTTTATAAGTTTGTTGTTCCTTGCTTCTAATTAGAACTTTAAACTAAAAATTATTTTCTTTATAACGTATTAGTAAACTATGGCTGGATACTTTGATGAAACATCTCATGAAGATTGGTCTCTTGACGAGTGGTATGCCATTAATATTTCATGTAATAAGAAAAAGCTTTTGGATAGCATGAAAAGGCTATTCAGAACGTGAATAATTCACCTATATCTGAGGCTACCAAACTAAAGGCTAATTCTATGCAAGCAAAACTAGAGGAAAGTATTAACTTTCATTTGTGTTGGCTATAGCACATTACGGGACTGTTAGTTGTCTGGGTGTTGAACTGTTAGTTCGCTATAGTTCAATAGTTAAACCTTTTGTAGTTCAAGAGTAAACCTTCTATGCTGTAGCACATTACAGGACTGTTAGTCGTCTGGGTGTTGAACTGTTAGTTCGCTACAGCCTTTTATATAGAAAATAATCTCT
>QKWP01000062.1:198710-217868 GCA_003550325.1 Gigaspora rosea
TGTAGCACATTACAGGACTGTTAGTCGTCTGGGTGTTGAACTGTTAGTTCGCTACAGCCTTTTATATAGAAAATAATCTCTTGTATTGGTTTAACTAACTTTTGATTTATTCAAAATTCTGTAGTCCTGGAAATCGACTAAAAATAAGAGCAATATTTGCAAGTTTTGAGGGGAATAAAAGAGAAAGAGACTATTCGACTGGCACAGAGAAAAAGTCACGAAACTGTACAGCTTGCAGAAATAAAGGTACCCTTTTTATTAATTATTTACAATTTTTTGATGTAGTCAAAAAATTTGCAAGAGCATACCAAATACATCTCACTACTGTTGATCGTAAACAAAAAGAAAGTACACCAAATAAAGATGAGGAATCGATACCAGCAGAAGTCGAATATTTTTAATCTATTACTTATTTGTGATTTTACTAATATACCTGCAGAACTTTTTTATAATGAACTTTAAGAGACATGCATGCTCTGATAGTGAAAATGAAACTGAAAAAGTTGATGATGATTCGGGACTAGAAGAAATTATTAATTTTAAAGATTTTTCTTTGTGGATTAACACATGTAATGGGAAGAGATGGTGCTTGAATAACGGTGAAAATCTATGCAAGTAAAACTAGAGGAAAGTATTAACTTTCATTTGTGTTGGGCTATAGCACATTATGGGACTGTTAGTCGTCTGGGTGTTGAACTGTTAGTTCGCTATAGTTCAATAGTTAAACCTTTTGAAGTTCAAGAGTAAACCTTCTATGCTGTAGCACATTACAGGACTGTTAGTCGTCTGGGTGTTGAACTGTTAGTTCGCTACAGCCTTTTATATAGAAAATAATCTCTCGTATTATAAAGAATAGGTTTAACTTTTGATTTACTCAAAAATTTTGTAGTCCTGGAAATTGGCTAAAAGTAAGAGCAATTATTTTAAATATTTGCAAGATTTGAGATAAATAAAAGAGAAAGAATCTATTCGACTGGCACAGATAAAAAGTGATGAAACTGTAAAGCTTACGGAAATAAAGGTACCCTTTTATTAATTATTTACAATTTTTTGAAATCTGCTAATTCTTATTTTCTGATATAGTCAAAAAATTTGCAAGAGCATATCGTTATAGTAGCGAATTTTCATAAGAACATTGCTAATGATCTCACTACTGTTGATCGTAAACGAAAAGAAAGTACACCAAATAAAGATGAGGAACTGACACCAGCTGAAGTCTGATTTTACGCCAAAAGAATCTATATCTGATATCTAATGAAATCAAGACTATGTACTTGCGAAAATAATTATTTCAAGTATGTTATATTAAAGAGCTTACTATAGAAACAAATAATTTTTTTGGCTATAATAAAATCCAAAAACTAAGTATTAATACAGTGTAAACATATTTGTTCTTGACTACGTTTTGATTTGAAATTTAATTCAATATTAAATAGTCGTTCTTATTGATTACAAAAATATAAACTATTTAAAACTAATATCTGAAAAAAAAAATGGATGCGAATATTAGAAAAAAAATTTATATTATATGTTTTACAAAGAGGAATACGTGGTAATTTGTTATTTGGGTAATATACACAGTGGTTCTCGATATAATGGACCATCGATATAACGGATATTGCTTAATACGGTCAAATTATGACTTACTATAATATCTAATATATTGAGAGTTTGATATTATGGAGTTTTAATACAACGGATCAAAGGGCTAGAACCATTGCCTCCGTTATATCGAGAGCCACTGTGTAGGTAGATATTCTGCGTTGATCCCGATTTCTTAATCGATGTGTTGTTTTTTTTGAATCTTTGCCGATTAAAAAATAACTTGATTTTTAACAGTTAATGCAATATTATATTACGATAATATATCTTTGAGATAATGATAATTAAGGAAGGTTTAATATTAACTATGAATCTTGGAGACACAATTTTCTAACAAGCACTTTAGTCAATCAGTCGGAATAGATCTGATGACCCGGGTCAACTGGTCATATAGAGGCTTACAAATTTTAATAATATTTATCGAGATTATGCATTTAAATAAGCCATTGGAAAACATTTTATAATCTAGGTCTGAAATAAGTTATTCGAGTTATGATATTTACTATTTAATTTCACTTATAGAACTTAGTGGTATAAAAAACATTAAGATCTAAAATAAGTTAGTTATTCGCAAACATTTTTCATAATAATCCACGAATATAAAGGATGTTTATTAATCTAAGTATTGAAAATAAGTTTCATAAATATTGACTGTTTAATTCACCATATTTGCATTTTTTTTTTTGAGTCCCGTATTAAAATACAGTAGTCACTTCGACTTCATTACATTTCATAGAGCTAGGGATGTTACGGTCCGGCAAGGACCGCGGTCTGGACCAGTCTTTTGGACCGGTCCAAGCGGTCCACGGTCCATAAATTGGGACCAGTCCAGATCGGTCCGTCCGTAATATATATTTTATGCATTACTTTAAATACATAACTATGCGGTTGAGGCTAAATCAAACTTGTTCTAAAATAATATTGCAAGCACATTCTTCAGTCGAAATCGATTTATGTGTTTTACATTACCCCCCCCCATAGTAAAAAAAAATTTTGATAAATATACATAGGCTACGGAACACTTCGGAAAATTTATATAGTCACGGAAAAATTCGGGAAAATTTTTTTTTTTTTGAAAAAAAAAATTTTAAAAATTTACTATGTGAACCCCCCCCTCCCCCCCTCCTGGAGGGGAGAGGGGGGTAATTTAAACCACATAATCAACTTAGTCTGGCCTTACTGGAATTGGTTTTCGTGTATAACTTTAATTGCTAAAAACTGAATTAAGGTTAAAAATTTACTGGTTCCTGACAACTCAAACAGGATAATTTCTATATCCGTTTCTATCTTTTTATTACAAATAATTATACTTTTACATTTTTATTTATATAAAAAAAACATTATACTGTATAATAATATAGTTCATTCAATTCGTGTGTTTCGATAGTCAAAATTCTCCAATCCTATTGGCTGCAGGTAGTCCGGTCCTTGGACCGGACTAAAATAGGACCAGTCCATGGACCGGTTTATGAAATTTGGTCCGGTTTGTGGTCCGCTGCTCGGACCCGGTCTTTTGAACCGAGACCAGACCAGGACGGACCGTAACATCCCTACATAGAGCTCAATTAATTACTCACCGTATTTCCCTTTTAAAGATAAATAAATTTCATAAAATATGACGAGCCCAAAGATTGTCGATACAAATAAATCAAAATTCGATAATCTAAGGATTTAAAAATAATCTATTCATGAATATTGCTTTTAATTTCAATCGGTAAGCATTCATTAACCTAAACGTTTAAAATAAGCTATTCATAAGATATACTATTTAATCACGTTAATGTTGTAAATATAAAGAATTTTTATTAATTGAAGTTAATTCATGACTATTTAAATATGTATTTATTTGCATCCGGTTAGTTGGGAGCATAAAAAATATTTGCATTTACATATATTAACACGACTAAATACCCTGGTTAATTATATACAACACACATGTTTGATTTAAATAACCGATTAAGAAGTTGTTACCAACTAAATTACAATATCTCTAGTTAATATAAAATTTTAAATGACCTAATAGGTCATTTCACCTTTTGAAATGACCAACATCTGGTCATTATTCATTTGAGTCACGAGGTCATTTCAGGTCATTTACCATCCCTGCATTAAGTTGTAACGCCTTTTCGAACAAAATCACTTATATAAAACTTTATCTTATAAACTGGTAAACTATTATCGAACATTAGACCCTTACGTATCGGTGCCGATTACATCAAACTGTCAAGAGGTGGTTTATGTGTAACAATATTTTATTTATTTTAATATTTGATCAAAGATAGTTGGATCGTTCCATTTTTAAAAATTAATAAGAAAAAAAATGTGAAAGCTATATATAAAATTAAACATTCAAAGGTTGCATCAATTAATACGATATACGTAATACATTTGTATATAATAAATTTTAATCCTTCTAATTTTTTATTAAATTTCGGGATCAAGCGGCAAATGGAAGGGGTCGTTTACAATATACTTGATTAAGAATTGAGTCATTTCTAAATCGGTGAAAATTTGAGCGAAATGACGCAGAACATATACACAAAATCTTCATCCACACACCTTTTATAATAAATCATAAATATTTGTGCCCCTTATTTTATCTATCTTTCATCAAGTTCATGGAATTAAGCTCGCCATGATTGTACCAAACTCTCCTTTACGACGGTTACACTATACAGGTGTTGTATTGGGAGTATCAGATAGAGACTTGATGTGATCACAAACGTGTAGCAAGAGAATTAAATGTTGTTAGAGTAATATGAAAATGCTTTCGAAAGGAATTATATAACCTTTCTCATCATTTAAATATGGAATAAATTGATCCGATATTAGGCTCTCGCTAACGTTAAGCCATTACATCTTGTAAAGGTAGAATGAATGAAATGGTTGTATTTAGCTTCATAGAAATAAAGAACAGAAGGTAATAAGTATTGACCATTCTTGATATTTCAGCTTCCTGCCTTTTTTATTCATTCGTTTGCAATGGTTACGATTTTGAAAATGTTAAGAGAGTAAAATATTTGATCAATTATTTTTTACAATCCATCAATAAAAAGTTTAGCCAATTAAAGCAACCCTGAAAAAGGAAGTTTGGGCCGCTATCTCTTGTTAGTTGAAATGATAAGTACTTTTATCGGCTAAACGATCTTCCACAAACTATCGTAGCATTACATAATAGTAAACACACTTGATATTTTTTTACTTAATTGAAAAATTTCTTCCAGATCTATTCCGACTGATTAACTAAAGTGCTTGAGAACATCCTTAGAAAATTGTGTTTCCAAGATTCCTAGTTAATATTAATTATCTCAAAGATATATCATCGTAGTATAATATTGTCAAGTTACTTTTTAATCGGCAGAGATTGAAAAAACAACACATCGATTAAGAAATCGTGATCAACGCAGAATATCTACCTACACAGTAGTTCTCGATACAATGGACCATCGATATAACGGATATTGCTTAATACTGAGAATTATAATGGGTCAAATTTTGATTTACTATAATATATGATATATCGAGGGTTTGATATTAACGGATCAAAGGGTTGGAACCATGGCCTCTGTTATATCGAGAACCACTGTGTATAAATTTATTACCCAAATAACAAATTACTACGTATTCCTCTTTGTAGAAACATATAATATAAATTTTTTTTCTGATATTCGCATCTATTTTTTTTTTTCAGATATTAGTTTTAATAGTTTATGTTTTTGTAATCAATAAGAACGATGATTTAATGCTGAATTAAATTTCAAATCAAAACGTAGTCAAGAACAAATATGTTTACGCTGTATTAATACTTAGTTTTTTGGATTTTATTATAGCCAAAAAATTATCTGTTTCTATAGTAAGTTCTTAATATAACATACTTGAACTAACTATTTTCGCAAGTAAGATTCTTTTGGCGTAAAATCAGACTTCAGCTGGTGTCAGTTCCTCATCTTTATTTGGTGTACTTTCTTTTCGTTTACGATCAAAAGTAGTGAGATCATTAGCAATGTTCTTATGAAAATTCGCTACTATAACGATATGCTCTTGCAAATTTTTTGACTACATCAGAAAATAAGAATTAGTAGATTTCAAAAAATTGTAAATAATTAATAAAAGGGTACCTTTATTTCCGCAAGCTTTACAGTTTCGTCACTTTTTATCTGTGCCAGTCGAATAGCCTCTTTCTCTTTTATTTCTCTCAAATCTTGCAAATATTTAAAATAATTGCTCTTACTTTTAGTCAATTTCCAGGACTATAAAATTTTTGAATAAATCAAAAGTTAAACCTATTCTTTATAATACGAGAGATTATTTTCTATATAAAAGGCTGTAGCGAACTAACAGTTCAACACCCAGACGACTAACAGTCCTGTAATGTGCTACAGCATAGAAGGTTTACTCTTGAACTACAAAAGGTTTAACTATTGAACTATAGCGAACTAACAGTTCAACACCCAGACAACTAACAGTCCAGTAATGTGCTATAGCCAACACAAATAAAAGTTAATACTTTCCTCTAGTTTTGCTCGCATAGAATTAGCCTTTAGTCTAGCAGCCTCAGATATAGGTGAATTATTCACGTCCTGAATAGCCTTTTTCATGCTATCCAAAAGCTTTTTCTTATCACATGAAATATTAATAGCACACCACTCGGCCAAACCACCAAGAGACCAATCTTCGTGAGATGTTTCATCAAAGTATCCAGCCATAGTTTACTAATACGATATAAAGAAAATAATTTTTAGTCTAAAGTAAGCAAGGAACAACAAACTTATAAAGATGTTAAAAATACGCGTTTTTATATTACACACAGATCTTGAAATCCATATTTACTAGGGTCCTGCAGGGGACTGGACTTTTTAGGGACCAATCAGAAACTAGTCCAAATAGTCACATGGCTAGCCTGCACCTACTTTTTTGAAAATCCCAGTAAAAATAAGGATTTTCAAAACTTTGAGCGAAGATATCTTGACAACCATAAGACCAAATTTAGTAAAACTTTTTTTTATTTGAATTCTATGGCTTCATAGAATTCAAATAAAAAAAATTCATCGAATTTAGTCAAGTGGCTGTCGAGTTATCTTCGCTCAAAGTCAGAGAAAATCAAAACGCCTATCAAAATAGAAGCAGCACCAAATTTTTTATCGAAGATACCTCGACACTCATCTGACCAAATTTGATAAAGCTTTTTTTTTTTGAATTCTATAGCTTCATATAATTCAAATAAAAAAAATTTTATCGAATTTAGTCAAGTGGTTGTCAAGATATCTTCGCTCAAAGTCAAAACTATCAAAATAGAAGCTGCGCCAAATTTTTTTCTAAATTTGAGCGAAGGTATCTTGATGACCATCTAATCAAATTCGATAAAACTTTTTTTATATGAATTCTATAAAGCCATAGAATTCAAATAAAAAAGTTTTATCGAATTTGGTTAGATGGTCGTCAAGATATCTTCGCTCAAAAATTTGGCGCAGCTTCTATTTTGATAGTTGTTTTGATTTTTTTTTAACTTTGAGCGAAGATATCTTGACAACCACTTGACTAAATTCGATAAAAAATTTTTTATCTGAATTATATGAAGATATATAATTCAAAAAAAAAAAAGTTTTATCAAATTTGGTCAGATGGTTGTCGAGGTATCTTCGCTCAAAGTTAGATAAAAGATTTGGCGCAGCTTCTATTTTGATAGGCGTTTTGATTTTCTCTAACTTTGAGTGAAGATAACTCGACAACCACTTGACCAAATTCAATGAATTTTTTTTTATTTGAATTCTATGAAGCCATAGAATTCGAATAAAAATGTTTTACCAAATTTGGTCTTATGGTTGCCAAGATATCTTCGCTCAAAGTTTTGAAAATTCTTATTTTTACTGGGGATTTTCATGTCAATCAGTATCAAAAAAGTAGGTGCAGGAGTATCAAAAACATATGATTTGCGCACGGTCGGTCACGGTCAGTCATCGGTCGGTCATGATCGGTCAACCGCTTATGACTGGTTGACCGCGGTCATTCCTACGGTTAATGACCGGTTATAGCTGATAAACTATTTACCCAATTATCCAATCAAATATCTAAATAAGTGACAAGTAGGGATGGTACAGTGCACAGACTGCTGAAAGAAAAACAAAACACGGCGATTTGTATCACATGATCAATAAAACCGTCATTCATATTTCTGGTCAAATTTGCAGATCATTTGACCACATTTAAAGTTGTTTTGTTCTAGATTTGGCCAAATAACCTGCAAATTTGATCACGATTTGTTTAGTTGGGACGTCTAAAGCGGAGGTGACTCATGTAGAATTTTGAAAAACCTATCTCGATGTGTTAAGCAAATATGTCGGAAAGGCAATTTTGCTTATAATATAGGACGACCCAACTAAAATATAGATACTAATTTAATTTTATTATATGGTTTTAATTTTTTATATAAGCACTATACGTAAAAAATTTGGGTATTATTTTAATGATTATACATCACTAGCTGCATACTTTAAAATTATGCAGATCCAATCACTAGATCACGAGAATTTTGCCTATATGTACTAAGTCTTTTTTTTGGATAAATGTATTATATAATCTTTTATTTATAATTTTTTTTTTTTGCTATTGAATCAAATTTATCTGACCTAATTAGCAACTCAACTAAAATCTCTGAACTAAATTTAACTTGAAATCAATTCGTTTATAATAGATTTACTATAGTTTGTTCACTTTATATGTTCGTTTCATTTGCCTCTCTTCTGGGAGTCCTGGAAAGTGATGTTAACCAGATAATTAACTTCGAATGATACAAATATTTATCTATTAAAATAGAATTAAATCTTATATTAATTGTAATATAGACTAATATTAAAAAAAAATTTAAAATATAACCACTAGAGCAATTTTACTATATAAGTACTATACGTACAGTATGTACTATACACTAAAAAAATTTGGACATCATATAAATGGCACATCACTAGACCCAACCAACCCTAAAGTTAGTTGAAAAATTATTAAATATGATTTGCCTCCGCTTTAGACGTCCTCCTTATTTGCAGGGTTGGTAAATGACCTGATCATTTGAAAATTTTTGAAATGACTTTTTTCTTTACCAAAGTCTTAAGATTATTACTGATAGAGTATTTTTAATATATTACTTTTAATTTATTATATTACTTCTAATTGCTCAAATAATCTAGTAAATGACTGGTCATTTCAAAAAAATTTCAAATGACCAGGTCATTTACCAACCCTGCTTATTTGTAATATTCTGTTACCCAAAGAAACCCATCGCATAAAATTCTGTCAAAATTGCAGCAAATTTGGCCAGAATTATGAACAAGGTATTTCTCAACTGGGTACTGCCTAAAAAATTTTGAGATCATGTGATATACATTAATTTATATATATACCCATTATTGTTATATTGATCATTATTGTTCACTTATATCATAAAAAAAGTTTATTTAAAAATGAAATATATTATCAATCATGCAAAGTCACATGATTTGAAAAATTTTTGAAGGCAGGTTGATTTTTTGTTTATCAGATGATACAGATACACCGATATGAATTTTAATCATTTATTAGGCAGAATATTAAGAATTTGGCATTGGTCATAATCTTGACCAGTCGGTCAAACTGCTCTGACCAGCTAATATTGGTCACAGTCATTGACCGGTTATGACCGGTCATGACTGGACCATGCCCATCCCTACACATAGTATGAACTGATATCATTTTTGACATCTCAAATGGAATTTTCATAGCATGAATCAAAATGATGCTTTTATATCGCTGAAATTTAAACTTCATTGGGCGATTAATATTTTATTTGTATTATTGTATATTCCCGATTGATGAAGCGAGACAAAATTAGTTAATAATATAAATGCGAAAGTACAAAATTACCGTTATATGTATTGTATGTATTGTATATTATCTGGCAAACTCATAAATTATTTCTGTTATTTTTTCATGTGTTACGATGTAAACATGTTTATTTAAATTTGACAAATGATTGGCTACACAGTGTAGTGGGGCCTATTAAAATCGGTTTTACTAATTTGCCCAACGCCCTATTGGTCAATGATCTTCCTAATTCTAATTGGTCAAAATTGATCACATGTGCTATAATGATTGTCAAAATTTTAACAAATAATAATAATAAAACTTTCGTTTAAATTACTTACTGAACAAACCTTCGCTCAAAAATTACTTACTGAACTTTTGTTCAAATTACTTATTAAACCTTTGCTCAAATATTAATATGCTTCCAAAGAGAACAAACTATTATAATTAAGCAAAAGAACTTGAAAAAAATCATTAGATTTAATTGTTCTTTTCACGTATAGTAAGATATTGATCTGGTCTATGGTTTGTATTAATTATAATAGTTCATCAATTTTTTTATTCAGAACTTTAGTAACAGCCTTATTCGTGCTATATAGCTGAGCATTCATTCATAAGTGTTTTTAAAAGATTATTTATTTGTTTAATTTGATGTTATTGATGTAAAATTTTAGGCATGTTAAAAAATATAAAACAATAGCAGTATCGATTAACAATAAGGGGTTTCAAAATTAAAACCAGAAAATCTTGTTATTTTTCCCGATTTATGATTCAAAATAGTAAAAACGCTATTTAAAAAATCCAACTTATTTTCGAAATACACAACTTATTTGTCAACTTTGAAACCCCTTAATAAAATAATTTAAATTTAAATAGTGTATTCGGATTTTAATAAGATTTGTGCATCACAGCAGGGAGGACTTTTGTATTTTTCGGAAATGCACGGGTCTGATCATGAGGTAGTTGACCAATCATAAAACAGTTTTTATCCACATGATACACTTTCAATGAAAACAGATAGATAATCATTAAACATATTACAATTTCTTTCGTAACTTTGAAGCAAACTAACTTGCAATGTAAATGAATAAAACTATTCACTCAGGTTAAAATATAGCTTATAAACACAAAAGCTTTATTAAAAAGTTTCTTATAACAAGTTACACACCCTTTATTTCCATTTTTTATACTTCATCTATAATTAACAAAACTATACTATCGCGTATATAAAATGAATCAAATGTCTTATAGAGAATACATATAACTTTCGAAACTTTCGAAAACAGTCTACATAAATTTATAAATGAAAAAAAACAAGTCAATTTTTTGGATAACAAAAGAAAAAAGACAAAAAAAAACAAAAAAACAACGTTAAAAGTTTATAAAAATATATTTTTATTGTCTTCTGCTATACAGTAGACAATACTTCAACTCTTAGTATATCTACCTTTTATTGCGTGATTCGGCATGATTCATCGTGATTCAACAAAGAGACGCTTGCTAGGAAGTTCTTTTGTTAATAAAGTGTTGTATCGATTGTTATGTTTTTTTAAGTTTGCTTAGACCTGAAAAATTCTGGTTTTACAGTACTACGACATATAAATACTTGTGTAACGTCGATCCCAGAAATCATCAGAAACAAAAGTCCCCCTGCTGTGCATCACTCCTTTGATAATCAATACATCTTATTTTATTGAAATAAGTTTTACGAAATTTAATTCCGAAACTACTTAATATCAAAAAAATGTTTCTTAAATTGCATTTATCCAGCATGGCGGACATTCGATTTGATTGGCTTGAAGATCTCTGAGTTATACAACATCAAAAAATTTTTTAAAGTAACCCTTATTATAAAAAACCACATTGTCAATTGGAAACTCGTGGTTCATACAATAAAATTTTTTTTTAAGCATGTTATATTATTCTTTAACTCTTCATACGTCTTTAGAGAAAAAAGATCAGTATAGATCAAATATCAAAATTTCGGTAAGTAATATATAATGATTAAGTTTTTTAAAGGGTTTTTTTATTTTTTTTATTTTACATATATTCGAATACTTTATTACAAAAATCTAGTGTCGTTGGATTCTAATAAGAACTAAATCGTTATAATGACACAAGGTCTATAATGATCTATTTTAATATTGGTATTTCTAAACATTTTTTAGAA
This sequence comes from Gigaspora rosea, assembly GCA_003550325.1. Classification (NCBI taxonomy): domain Eukaryota; kingdom Fungi; phylum Glomeromycota; class Glomeromycetes; order Diversisporales; family Gigasporaceae; genus Gigaspora; species Gigaspora rosea. The sequence continues at coordinate 210,319 of QKWP01000062.1, forward strand.
AGCCGCCTTTTGTAGCTAACCGGTTTAAAAAGTTATTAGATTCTCCTGAACATTGTTAACCTCTTCAACATTCTAAACAGACACATAGTCTTTTGTAGTGATCAGACAGTTGGTCGCAGAACATTTCATTAGTGAATAAAGATCAAACCAAGACTTTCGGTTTCACTTTATTTTGATTAGTTGTTTTTTTTATTAATATAATGTTTTTTTGTTAAAGCATTATAGTAATAAATTAGATTTATAGGAAAACGCGAATGAAAGTAAATGGGTTTTAGCAAATAGAATAAATTCGGCTATTAGCTAGAAGATCATCTGAATAAGTTTTTTTTTTTTTTTATTGTAAATTTTTTTTTCTCGTTATACTAATTCTTTTTATTTATTCTTGTAGGCCTGCATTACAATTGCACATTAGCGATGCTTTGGATATGTGAAGTGAATTTGCTCTTAGTGTTCATTTTTCAGATGTTAAATCTCTTTTAGTAGATTATTGTTTGGTGTCGACGTTGGTATAATTAGTAGTAGAAACTGGACTCGAGTTATCTTGTAGCCTAAAAACATAGTTTAAACTCAAATTAACTCGAGTCAAGACTATGTTTTTTAAGCTATGAGTTGATTCGAGTTCAGTCTCTAATTGGTGGTAATTAAATTAGATATAGTATAGTAGTTTGGAACTGGACATAGCACAGTAGTTAAGTTTTGAACGTAAGTTAAGGTAAATGAAAATTACAGATTAATTTTTTTGAATAATTCGCTTATTGCTTTATTAATTATTTCTATATTGGTTTTTTTTTAATATTTAATATTTAGGTTAATTCCTGCCTCCTACTTATTTTTTGGAGAAAAGAAATGACCCAGGAATTATAAGTGATGAAGTGAAAACATGTATGTTGACGCTAACGATTACAAAGCCTAGAAGAGGAAAGAGAAGTATTAATTGAAGAAAGGGATGAATTAAGCGATCAAGTGCAATTTTATGAGAGGAATTAGATAAATTGAAAAAAGGGTCAGTTGATCGATTTTTTAAATACTGCAATTTTAAAAATAATTAAATAAAAACTGATCCATTTATTGATTAAAAAAAAATTATTTATTAAATTTAAATGCTCTAGTATTCAATATAATTATTTTGAACTTATTTCAAAAAATAATAAAAAAAATTTATATATCGGAACTCAAATTTGAAACGAATTATGAATGAGGGCCCGACTTAAAAATATTCATTATAAAGGCCTAATTTTTGAAAATAATGCAAATATGAGCCCAAGTAATTTTGCATTAAACGAATCAATGCCCATCGTGATTTAGGCAGGATCTCAAGCCAAATCATGATTTAACTTAATTGTACATACATATGTAACTCAAACTTTACTTCCAGTATATAAGAAGTATCGTCGTTACTACATATTAACAAATGTAAATAAGTAATCATAATTCAGTATATGAATATAAAATACAAGACACTTATCTATTAGTTCGTCTTGATTTTCTATACCTTGGGTTCTTAAACAGTATGGCCGAAAGAACAATTAGTAGAATTCTTTCAACCTTGACAATGCTTATATCTTCAAAATTCCACCTTCAGCAGTTTTCAATACCATATAACCGCTTTTTTCATCCTTGTTTATGCTTATACTTTCATTATTAGCAGAATCCAACAGTAAATTACCCTTTCGAATTGGGATTTGGACCAAGAAAAACTTTATTAAACCTTTGGCTCTAAAATTTTTTTGAACAGATCTTTGGTCCTAAAATCCTTTTAAACCGGGTGAAGTTTTGTTCATACTGTATTTAAAATTTTTTTCAGTGTATTAAAAAAGAGTTGGCTAATCGTCATAAAGCATTGGATAAATCTATTATTACATGCTACACAGCTCAAAATCTGGTTGGCTTTTTCAAGTGTTATAAAAGTATAATCTGCCACATAAGCGGCAGATCATACTTTTATAACACTCAAAAGAGCCAACCAGATTTTGAGCTCATGATACTTTACGTATTTTATGTTCTCATCCTAATTGTTCGGGTGACCCTGCCTATAAAATAAAAATAACATAGCATGAGGCCTTTGCAGTAAAAAGAAATATAATTTCGAAATAATCAAGTTATAGTGTTAGACTTATCTAGAAATTTAATATTCTATTGATTAATCATTTTGGGTAATATGAGGGTCTTTCAAATTTTTTATATCTCGCCAAAATTTATCTACTGTAATATCTGTTATAGCTAAATTATATTAAATATCTAAATTTATATAATGATCTTCATTGCATATTTGTTTACTTTGTTTACTTTTTTTAACCATTTAAAACAAATGTTCGCCATGCTACAGTAGTCATATTTTTATATAGTAAAATATATTACGTACTTTAGTATACTTCAGTACTTGTAAGTAATTCATTTTATAAAATTCAACTATAAAATTGGCAAATTATAAAAATTGATCTATATTTGGACCCCAAAATTTTGGGGTTACTCAAATATGATGAACCAAACACGCTGATATGTTATACAGTTTTTCGTAGGTCAGTTTCTTGAAATTTTTGGTACAGTGCAAGACACTTAAAGACTATATTCTTGTGATTTGTCCCATTTTCAAAAATTTCATATTGAAATTTGATACTTTTTTGATTTCTTGTATTCTGATTGGTCAAAAATTAATTAATAAAAAATATTTTAAAAATAATTTTAAAAATAATTTTAAAATTAGCCAATAACAAGAAGCCAAAACATGTGACTTGTCACATTTTTGGTTAAATTTTTACGTATCATATAAAAATACTATATTTTTAAAGCTATATATTTTGAAAAGTTATAATATCTTTTTAAAAAATAAGGCCGTTAAGATGTAATAAATTGATTTAGCTATAAAATAGTGGCCTTCTTTTTAAAATATCTTTTTTAGATTATAAGTTATTAGCTTTTAAAGTTTGTGTAGTCTTTAAGTGTCGCACACTGTATAAGGGATCATTGGAAAGAGTTTTTGAATAAAAGTAAATATTAATATTCATATATAAATTTTATTATTTTTTTAAATTCAGCAATCCTGTCTTCTGTGTCTGTAAACTTTATTATACGACTGCATTTGTGTGTATATTTTATTCTACTCTAACAGAAAGCTCACCTGATTTTATCCAAGTGCGACCCGCCTAACAAAATTTTGCCTCAATTCAGATTCTCAACTTACTGAGAATATGTTTCCTCCTATTACTGGCTGGCACATGCTAACCATATCAAGATTGCCTTTTTTTTAAACTTTCTTCTCCTAACCTTTCTAGTAGAAAGAACCTACTACAAGAAAAACTACAAGTAAGGATATATAAAAGGAAAAATAAAATGGGGAATAACAACTACTACCTAAATGACAAACCAAATTTGACCAGAAAAATAAAATAAAAAAAAAGAAGAAAAAAGCAAAAAGAAAGAAATACATAATAGCACTATTAAAGCCTATGCAAGACTATAAAAATTATATAGTATTGTATAAGGAACCGCCTTATACTATATACTATATGTTCATTAAAATAAAAGAAAAGAAAAAATCTATACGCCTAAAAAAAAAAAAAAATGTTCTAGAAAGAAATTTCATTACGTTATCCCTCTCGACCTCTGACACGTCCTTGTTGTTTATTACATACGCAGAAACGGACATTACTCATGACATCGATTCCAATTCAGAAGGCACAATCCCAATTTGGAAGAAGTAAACATTGCCGATCTTTTGGAGGGGGTAAGCCGAAATGCCCACCTTTTGAAATTTCGAAAAGACCAAAGGGACTCGGGAGAAAAGACCAAACCAAAAGGAGTTTGAAGGAGTTACGCTATATAGAATAACATATCTAACCAAGTCTCTACTTCTATTTTCATATCCATAGGACTTGACAAAGCTCCAGAGTTTCTCTATTACATCTTTGCCCAATAGCACCAAAGCCCGCCAAGGTGCCTCGCTTAAAAGTCTGCAAATCTTTTTCATCTCTATTACAGACGCAGAGCATCTAGTAAATGGACTTTGTACCTGACAGCAGCTTGGTGAAGTTTTGTTGTGTATAGATATGTTAACTATAGAGTTTTCATAGGTCGGTATTTTTGAAAAGTTTGGTACGAGGGATCGTTGGAAAGAGTTGTCAATAAAACTGTATATAAATTTTATTATTAACTATTTAATTCATATTATGATAATATATATTATACATAAATTTATTATTATTTAATACATATTAATAAATTTTATCATCAACTACTTTAATTTATATATATATAAATTTAATCATTAATTAATTATTTATCTATTATCAGGAAATTTTTTATATAGATAAATATTGATATATAACAATTAATCGATATATATCGATTAAAAATTAATAATATATATCGATAAACTGGTTATATCTCGATCAGGGACCCAAAATAATTTATTTCCAAAATTTTCCAAATTTTTGGGCCTAATTTTGATATTTCCAAATTTTTGTATTTTGGCCAAATTTTTTCAAAATTTTGGCCAATTTTCATGAAACATGTGATCTGACCAATAAAAATGATGCATTAGACATGTGATCTAGCCAGTAAGAATCTGTCTTTAAATTTATATATAAATTATAACTGATTTTCCAGTATATATATGATCTCTGACCAATAAAAATACAGACAATAAAAATGTGCGTTATCTATTATTTGTCAATTAGTCTCATCAAGTTTATATTTAAAATTTTACCAGTTCTCTCGCAAGTTAATTTATATGGTATAGTATTTTTTTTTAAACACATGAACAAAAAAAAATTCTATCCCTACTAAAAATTATCTGAGTATGGATTGAAACCAACAGACATACCACAATTACATAAATAATAAAGTTGATAAATTTTGATAAATTTTCTATAAAATGAAAACATTTTCACTAGTTATATTACACAGAATCATGTTTTTTATTGGTCAATAGTGCTTTTTTGATGAAAAATAATTCAAATAATTCCAAATATTCAAAGATTTTATCCAAATTTTATCCAAATATTGGCTAATATCCAAATCAATTTTTGCAATTTCCAAACCAAATTTTTCTGGGTCCCTAATCTCAATATATATCTATTATCAATATATAGTGAGCATGACGTCATATGACTGCTCATCAAAAAATTGTCCAATTTCTACAAAACTTAACTAGAGCATTATACAGATGCAAGGTAAAAGGCTAGTTAAAAAATACATCGCTTACATCTTTAACCTGCAGGACTTTTATTAAACATAGTTTTTCACTAGCAATTTGTAATTATTTGTTATAATTCCGCTTGAAACAAAGCTTTCGTAAGTGAGTATGTCAATTTATTAAAATTATTCATGTTATTATAAACACTGCAAGCTATTTAGATGCTAGGTACGGTATTTTATGAAATTTCTAAGTATAATCTAATGCTTTGTTAAATCCGTAAATGTTTCTCATATTTATGTACAGTATTAGGTGATAAGCTTCTCCTTGATATCTTAATAACAATGTGTTATTCGGTTCAATCTCCAATGATTTTTTTTTTTAAAAAAAAAAAGAAGTCTACCAATGCTCTATTTGATTGATTTCTGCAATTAATCTTGGTAAAACATCTATTTCTTCCACCTCCTCAGACTTTTCCTCCTGACTTTCTATATTATCGTTATCACCTTCGTCAAGATCTTTTTTGGTAAGTGTATTTTCTTCTTTTTTAATTCGGAATAAAAATTTTTTGACATTTTTATGAATTCCTTTTTTATAAAACTCTACACAATAATTGCATTTTTTATCATAACAACCAATGTAATAGCCATAGCCACAAACAAACACTATGCCATTATTATCAACAAGCGAACCTCCACAAGAATCACATAATTCTGAATGCGAAGGATGTGCTATGCTATAACCTGTTGGAAGTTGCAATAAGTCCACGTCTTTCTTTAAGGTAGCAAGATAGTATGTGGTTGGTAATTTTTTTTTGTTTTTATTGGGTCTTGGAATACTTCTTCCATGGTTATTAAAGATGGATTGAAAATGTTGTAAAAGAAAAAGAGCTGTTTTATCATATAAAAAATTTAATGTATTTATAGTATATGGATATCATTGTGTTTTGCAATAAGTATTTTAAAATGTAGAATCGTGATTCATAATAAAGTAGGTTTGCTTTATAATACTATCTACAGATGCATTTTGGAATGTATTTGTTGTGCCTCAGATTAAAACTTGCGTCAGATTGAATCTGACGCACGTCAGATGACTATCAATTAACCAGCATTAAATGATCAGCAACAACTGGCCTAAACTACCTCCTAACTTTACCGTAATTTTACCCTAACCCTAATCTAATTTAGGCCGGTGTCAATCTGAGCAAGGATCGATCTGAGGCACAACATATTCACTCGAATTTTATTGTGTATATTTTTGACATAATATTCATTAAAACTTGTTAAATGATTCTGTATTACATTTAAAAAGGGATGGTTAGTATCATTCCAGTAAAATAAATCAGATAGGAGTACAAGAAGCGCTTTGTTATAATTCCTTCACTTCCAGCGCAAAGCGAACGACCAAATACGGAAAGTCGTTGCTACATATTCATTAAATTGACCTGATCGAAACAAAATTGCATAGACGTCAAGTGTCACCAGAACTAAATCGTCGAGCAAATTTATCATAGTCGATACTTGACGTCTTTGCACACTCGTCCAAATTTTTTAATAATTTTTCTTTTACTTTTATCCAGCTATTCTGTGTAAGTTCCAATAAAAGGTTTATTCTCCAAGGATGAGGTTTTAATACCAAGACTTTATTTTCGCCAAATATATAGTGGAACAATTTTTCAAAGAAAGAATGATATACCATAATTACTTGCTTCCTACTATTAAATAATATGTGCAGTGGGGCCTAGGATAGGCAAAAAAGACTCAATTTGTTGCGGAAATAAAGATTGGAATTCGGGTAACAGTCGCATATATAAGGCCTTTCTAATAAAAATCTGGTCAGGCCAGTTCACGATAATTAGTCTTGTTATTTATTAATAATATAAGATTCAAATACATTAGTATAATCATGTACAGAATGCAAGTCCTGTTCCTTAAATCCTAAAACTTGAATATCTTTTATTGAGCACTCTTCTTTATGATCCTCTATATTATCCGCATAACTATGTATCGTTAATAATTCGATCGGGTCAAAAAGGACCCTGGACAATTATATTTAATCTGGTATATATGAAATGAGGCAAATTTTTTAAAAAAAATTTAAAAGGTGGTATGTAAAAAATGAGTTTTTTAGAAAAATGTGGGGGTAAAATGAGGTAAATAAAAAAATAGTGGTAGGATGTTTTATAGGTAAATTTTTACAATTTTTAAGGTAGTATGATATAATGAGTTAAATTATTATACTATTATAGAATGTAGTGCCGAAGTCTGCAGACTGGTCTGAGTCCGAATATATTTATATGTATTTTTTGGTGCTGAACAAGTTTACTTAGTGCATTTTGTTAGAATAAATTAGTAAAATTTTATGAATAATAAGATTTTATAGAATTTTATTAATAAAATTTTATAAAATCTTATAA
>QKWP01000062.1:240859-296118 GCA_003550325.1 Gigaspora rosea
AAAAAAAAAAAAAAAAAAAAAAAAAAATTATATATCGATCATTAACTATTATAGATATATATTGATTATAATTACTATTAATATATTGGTTATATGTCAATTAATATCTATATCAGATATATATCACTATTGATAGAAATCGGCAGGTGTATTTAGTATTAATATATATCTTACCAGTTAGTAATCGATATATATATATAATTTGCTGATGATATCTAACATATCGTTATCTAATAAATGAATTTGCTATTAGAATTAGTGATAATCATTAGTGACCCTGACTATGTTAGAGCATGAAGAGTGGTTTCATAAGCAAAATTATGATCCACAAGCAATTTTTTAAAAGGTCGCTATTTTTTCTTGATTTCACATTACACCTGATCCTACGATTTGAATTGTTTAGGCCATTACACATGCCAAATTTAAAAAATAACAAGAAATAATTTATCGGGAATATACAATAATACAAATAAAATATTAATCGCCCAATGAAGTTTAAATTTCAGCGATATAAAAGCATCATTTTGATTCATGCTGTGAAAATTCCATTTGAGATGTCAAAAATGACATCGGTTATGCCATGTGACTATTTGGACTAGTTTCTAATTGGACCCTAAAAAGTCCAGTCCCCTGCAGGACCCTAGTAAATATGGATTTCAAGATCTGTGTGTAACAAAAACGCGTATTTTTAACACTTTATAAGTTTGTTGTTTCTTGCTCCTAATTAGAACTTTAGACTAAAAATTATTTTCTTTATATCGTATTAGTAAACTATGGCTGGATACTTTGATGAAACATCTCACAAAGATTGGTCTCTTGATGGTTTGGCCAAGTGGTGTGCTATTAATATTTCATGCGATAAGAAAAAGCTTTTGGATAGCATGAAAAAGGATATTCAGGACGTGAATAATTCACCTATATCTGAGGCTGCTAGACTAAAGGATAATTCTATGCAAGCAAAACTAGAGGAAAGTATTAACTTTTATTTGTGTTGGCTATAGCACATTACAGGACTGTTAGTCGTCTGGGTGTTGAACTGTTAGTTCGCTATAGTTCAATAGTTAAACCTTTTGTAGTTCAAGAGTAAACCTTCTATGCTGTAGCACATTACAGGACTGTTAGTCGTCTGGGTGTTGAACTGTTAGTTCGCTACAGCCTTTTATATAGAAAATAATCTCTCGTATTATAAAGAATAGGTTTAACTTTTGATTTATTCAAAAATTTTGTAGTCCTGGAAATTGACTAAAAGTAAGAGTAATTATTTTAAATATTTGCAAGATTTGAGGGAAATAAAAGATAAAGAAGCTATTCGACTGGCACAGATAAAAAGGGACGAAACTGTAAAGCTTGCGGAAATAAAGGTACCCTTTTATTAATTATTTACAATTTTTTAAAATCTACTAATTCTTATTTTCTGATATAGTCAAAATTTTTGCAAGAGCATATCGTTATAGTAGCAAATTTTCTTAAGAACATTGCTAATGATCTCACTACTGTTGATCGTAAATGAAAAGAAAGTACATCAAGGAACTGACACCTGCTGAAGTCTGATTTTACGCAAAAGAATCTATATATGTACTTGCGAAAATAATTATTTCAAGTATGTTATATTAAAGAACTAACTATAGAAACAAATACTGTAGTTTTTCGGCTATAATAAAATCAAAAAAACTAACAGCTAAGTATTAATACAGCGTAAACGTATTTGTTCTTGACTACGTTTTGATTTGAAATTTAATTCAGCATTAAATCATCGTTCTTATTGATTACAAAAACATAAACTATAAAACTAATATCTGAAAAAAAGATGGATGCGAATACCAGAAAAAAAATTTATATTATATGTTCTACAAAGAGGAATACGTAGTAATTTGTTATTTGGGTAATAAACTTATACACAGTGGCCCTTTGATCTGTTGTATTAAAACTCCATAATATCAAACCCTCAATATATCAGATATTATAGTAAATCAAAATTTGACCCCATTATAATTCTTCGTATTAAGCAATATCCATTATATCGATAGTCCATTATATCGAAAACCACTGTGTAGGTAGATATTCTGCATTGATCACGATTTCTTAATCGATGTATTGTTTTTTCAATCTCTGCCGATTAAAAAGTAACTTGATTTTTAATGAAATATTATACTATAATGATATATCTTTGAGATAATTAATATTAATCAGGAATCTTGGAGACACAATTTTCTAAGGGTGTTCTCAAGCACTTTAGTCAATCAGTCGAAATAGATGTTTACTATTCCAATGAAATGATGTAATGCTACGATAGTTTGTGGAAGATCGTTTAGCCGATAAAAAGTACTTATCATTTCAACTAACAAGAGATAGTGGTCCAAACTTCCCTTTCAGGGTTGTTTAATTGGCTAAACTTTTTATTGATGGATTGTAAAAAATAATTGATCAAATGTTTTACTCTTTTAACATTTTCAAAATCGTAACCATTGCAAATGAATGATAAAAAAGGCAGGAAGCTGAAATATCAAAAATGGTCAATACTTATTACTTCTGTTCATTATTCTATGAAGCTAAATACAACCATTTCATTCATTCTACCTTTACAAGATGTAATGGCTTAACGTTAGCGAGAGCCTAAAATCGGACCAATTTATTTCCATATTTAAATGATGAGAAAAGTTATATATTCTTTTCGAAAGCATTTTAATATTACTCTAGCAACATTCAATTCTCTTGCTACACGTTTGTGATCACATCAAGTCTCTATCTGATACTCCCAATGCAATACCTGTATAGTGTAACCGTCATAAAGGAGAGTTGGTACAATCATGCCGAGCTTAATTCCATGAACTTGATGATAAGATAGATAAAATAAGGGGCACAAATATTTAAAATTTATTATAAAAAGGAGTGTGGAAGAGATTTTTGTGTATATGTTCTGTGTGATTTTGTTTTAATTTTCACTGATTTAGAAATGACTTGGGTCAATTCTTAATCAAATCTATTGTAGATGACCCCTTCCATTTGCCGCTTGATCCTGAAATTTAATAAAAAATTAGAAGGATTAAGATTTAAAATTTATTATATACAGATATATTATGTATATCATATTAATTGATGCAACCTTTGAATGTTTAATTTTAAATATAGCTTTCACATTTTTTTCTTATTAATTTTTAAAAATGGAACGTTCCAACTATCTTTGATCAAATATTAAAATAAATAAAATATTGTTACACATAAACCACCTATTGACAGTTTGATGTAACCGGCACCAATACGTAAGGGTCTAATGTTCGATAATAGTTTACCAGTTTATAAGATAAAATTTTATATAAGTGATTTTATTCAAAAAGGCGTTACAACGGGATGGTAAATGACCTGAAATGACCTCGTGACTCAAATGAATAATGACCAGAGGTTGGTCATTTCAAAAAGTGAAATGACCTGTTAGGTCATTTAAAAGTTTATATTAAAACTAGAGATATAGTAATTTAGTTAGTCACAACTTCTTAATCGGTTATTTGAATCAAACATGTGTGTTGTATATAATTAACCAGGGTATTTGCAAATATTTTCTATGCTCTCAACTAACCGGATGCAAATAAAATAAATATTTAAATAGTCATGAATTAACTTAAATTAATAAAAATTCTTTATATTTACAACATTAACGTAATTAAATAGTATATCTTATGAATAGCTTAATTTTAAACGTTTAGGTTAATGAACTTACCGATTGAAATTAAAAGCAATGTTCATGAATAGATTATTTTAAATACTTAGATTATCGAACTTTGATTTATTTGGATTGACAATTTTTGTAATTTTTTGGTTCCCATGAGTCCGCGAATACAACATAAATAGGGGACGTCTAAAGCGGAGCAGATTCTTATAATATATTTTATCGAATTAGGTAACTTTAGGGTTACGGTCATCTTAGATTAGGGTTAGATAGGTTTTGGGTAGTAATATATAAGCAAAATTGCCGAAGATCATCAAAATTCTATGATTTGATTGGTCAGATGTCACGTGATTCTGCTCCGCTTTAGACGACCCCATTCTATGTTCGTCATATTTTATGAAATTTATTTATCTATAAAAAGAAAATACGATGAATAATTAATTGAGTTCCATGAAATATAATGAGGTTGAAGTAACTACTGTATTATAATCACAGTATTTACGGGACAAAAAAAAATAAAATGCAAATATGGTGAATTAAACAGTCAATATTTATGAATCTTGTTTCCAATACTTAGACTAATAAATATCCTTTGTATTCGTGGATTATTATGATAAATGTTTGTGAATAACTTATTTTAGTTCTTAGATTAATAAATATTTTTTATACCACTAAGTTCTATAAGTAAGTGAAATTAAATAGTAAATATCATAACTCGAATAACTTATTGCAGACCTAGATTATAAAATGCTTTTATATTTACTAAGTGTTGTAAAATATATAAAATTATTCATAACTCGAATGGCTTATTTAAATGCATAGCCTCGATAAATATTATTAAAATTTGTAAGCCTCTATAAGACCCGTTGACCTGGGTCATGACTTGGATCAATATCTGACCCGTCTGACCACTAATATTTGACTGGGTCGGGTCTCTAAGCACAGCATCCGATCATATACAAACATTAAATGAGGTCGTTCCCAAAGAGTACCCTAGCCATGGCAAAAAAAGTTCGGGTCACATGCCATAGATTACTGATTAAGCCAATCAGAATGGGTGTAAACATTATACAGAGAACCCTCCCTAAGTGCACACCCTCTCTAAATGCACACTTAAATTTGGCCCAAATATATTAATGACCTCTATAAATGCACTTTTTATAATTTTTCTCTAAGTGCACGTCATTAAAATTTAGTCCCAGGAGCGTGCACTTAGGGAGGGTTCTTTGTACCAATTCTGATCTGGTTCCGAACCCTGATTTTACCGGTAAATTGGTTTTTTTTTGTTTATTTTTTGTTTACTCTTCCTTATTTTCTTTTTTTTTCTTTTTTTTTTTTTTAGCGAATGTTGATTTCAGGGCCATATACAAAGGTCAGGTAAATACTAATTTCAAGGTCGAGTAATATTAATCTAACATTAACTTTGATATTAATGTTTTGGTACTTTTTTTGCATTTTTTTAGGGCTTTTTTTCATAGTCATCTTAGTGCTTCTTTCATCATTCTTGGAGCTTTTTCTGACATTCTTTGGTGCTTCTTTCATTGTTATTTCGAGAAATTTGGTTTTTTTATTTTTTTTATTTAGTGAACATTGATTTCAGGGCTATATACAAAGAACAGGTAAATACTAACTTCAAGGTCAAGTAATATAAATTTTTTTTCAGTTTTATAACTGAGGCATTGCTCGTTTTTGTTTATTATGTTTCTATTATTACATGCTTAACAATTAATAATATAAAACTATAGGAAATATGCGCTCAGACTTTACTACAAGCCTTTCATTACTTTGGATCTTTATCTAAGGCCCTTGGTTAGCTGATCAGATTAATTATACTAAAAATCCTCAGGCTTCACTAGTGTTTTGACCTGAGTGGGTGTCACCTGGGTCACCCGCAGGTGGGTGGTGACCCGGGTCAAGTTGTAACAGCCTGGGTGAGAACGGGTGGGTCAAACCGCGGGTGACCCGTGGGTTGACCCACGGGTGACCCGTGGGTCAACCCACGGGTCACCCACAGGCAGAGACCCAATACAAATTAATGCAAATTTGTGAAGTCGACAGAATCAAATTCGGTAAATTATTTAAAGGAAACTATAATGCAGTACAGAATTTAATAAACAGTATTATAGCAGATAGAATTTCTGATTACAGCATTACGGCATTACGACTTTACGGCATTATGGCTTTACGGCATTACAGCATTACGGCTCACAGCAATTACAGCAAAAAATACAGCAATGCCGTAACCACATTAATTTGTAAAATTAATTCTACCACCAACTATAGGTTAACCCACCTGGGTCAAATCACTAACCACCTGAAATTTTTTTTAATTGACCCAGGTGACCCAACGGGTCGCCCGTCGGGTCACCTGTCGGGTGACCCGGGTGGTGCCTTTTTTTGGACTGACCCTTTTCCACCCGGGTGGCACATAGTCCACCCGTATACATGTTGGCAAAATCCCGACTTACTATAGTTTGGGATTTGTCCGTCATCCCAAATCCCAAATCCCAAATTCTAGTATAACTAATATCTCAAAAACTTTATTAATAATCTTTATTTAAACAAATCATATATATTCTTATAGTTATAAATAATATATTTACAAAATATTAAGATTATTTATTTGATTTAATCTTTTATAAATAGCAATTGTTTTTTTATTATTTGGAATTTGTCCGGGTTTTGCCAGCATGTATAGTCCACCCGTCGGGTGACCCAGGTGAAGATTTTTTAGACAGGTCAATTCACTAGGCTTCACAATAAAAATTGTAATATTATAATCCTCCAACTATCCAGGCTGGAGGTTATGATAATGTTAACTGAAAAAGGTAGTCACTATAACTGACTACCATACCCGAAGAGCATTCTAGAATATTCTTTATAGTGGTTTCTATGAAAATCTATATGTCATTGCCTGTTGCCTGTTGCCAAGCTACTTGTAAAAGTATAATCCAATATGGAAGGTGCCGTTCCAATTTGGATGGAGTTAACACTGCCAATCTTTTGGAGGGGGTATGCCAAAATGCCCACTTTCTTGAAAATTCTTCAAAAAAAACCAACAACATCAAATTTTACTTGTATGAGTAAGGAGAGTAGTCTTCTCATGTAAGTTCAGTATCCAATGAAGAACCGTTGTGTTGTTGGTCCAGGGTAAGTGATAAACTCTGAGCTTGTCAGCAGATAGTCTATGAACTTTATCTCTAAACGACAAGTGCTCTTTGTAGTAAGTGATAAACTCTAAGACTATTAGCAGATACTCAATTAACTGTATCCCTAAATAATAGCTGCCGGACTGCATAGTTTTTTGGTTCTTTAACCGTTTTCTATTATAACTTCACTTCTGAAGGTTAGTGGATTGTTGGTACAAGTGATCAGCAGAAAGAGTTATGAAAGATCCTTTCAAGTAATATAATGTTAATGTTAACTTTGATATTAATGTTTTGGATTTTTTTTGCATTTTTTTGGTGCTTTTTTCATTATTATCTTAGTGCTTTTTTCTAATATTTTTTGGCACTTCTTTCATTGTTATTTTGGTGCTTCTTTAATTGTTTTTTTTTGGTGCTTATTTTGTTGTTTGTTCAGCACTTTTTGTTGTTGCTGTGCTTTTTCATTATTGTCACTTTAATCTTTTGTATGAACATTAGTATTAATGTTTATATAAACATTAAAGTTAACATTAATATTAATATTTGTATTAATGTTAATATGAATATTAGTACTGTATTAACAATATTAATGTTCATACTAATGCTAATACTAATGTTCATATTGATGTTAATATAAACATTCTTATGTAATATTTATTAAATTGTTGATTGTAATAAGAAAAAATATATAAAGAATTATAATAAATCATTAATATTTAATAAACATAAATCATTAACTAGATATAATTGTAATTAGGAATAGTTAGATTGGTTTAGATTCATTTTAGGTTCCAAAACCTTTAGATTCTATTTTATGAATCTAAAAATTGGTTTTTATAATTTAGATTCCAAATCTGGTTTGGTTTAAACTAAGTTCCAGAACCTGGTTCTGGAATCTGGGTTGGTTAAATTAAGTTTTAGAGCCTGGCTCTGGAACCTGGTTTGGTTCAGGTTAAGTTCTAGAACCTGGTTCCAGAACCTGGTTCAGTTTATAGAATAACTTTCTTCAATTGGCTAATGCGAATCAATTACCTAAGTAACTTATATAATTTAAAGTACTTTTCTATATTTTACTAACAAAAAGATCAGCTATAGCTTTTAGTAATACTAGTTAATAGATAAAAAATCAACTCAAATCAGTTAGTCACTTAGCCAAGTCAATAGTTAAAAAATTAACTCAAGATGGTTAGCCAACTTAGTCAGGTCAATTTTTGTAAAACTGATTTAGCTGATTATTATTAAGCTTCTTTTCATAATTGGGAAACTATTAAAGCCAGGTACTAATCACAAAATACAGCAATTATTGATCTAACTATCTAAAAATCAAAGCAATTATATGGGGCTCATTAGTAGAAAAGGGATAAAATGTTTCTAAGTAAAAGTTTTTGAAACTTTGAATTAAAATATCTTAATGACTACTAAATTAAATTTAATATTTTTTTTGTATTTTAATTATATTTAGTTATAAAATTAAAATAAAAAAAGTTTATTTAATTTGATTTAGTAGATATTGAGCTATTTTAATTTAAAATTTAAAAAAAAAAACAGTAAAAACTTTTACCCCTTTTCTACTGACGAGCCCCATATATAATATAATGACCAATCAAATTAAGACCAAAATCTGTAGTAAATTTTATATATCAAGAATTATTTTATTTATATAGTACTATATAAAAAAATTTTTCAAATCCGTATGTTTATATATAAAACTTACTAAAACTTGAATATATTATGACACAATGATCCAATTTGGATGATTTATGTACCATTCGACTCGTTTTAGTAAGACGAATCCAATGATACCAAAATCATTTTATTTGGATCACTGGATCAAAAGTTATTCACAAAAAACTATTGATTTTATAGTAATTTTATAAGAAAACATAATAACCAAGAGTATTTGGCCAGTAACTTTTGATCCAGTGATTCAAATAAAATGAAATTGGTACCATTCGACTCCTCTCACTGAGTCGAATCGAATGGTACCAAAATCAATAAATTTAGACTGTAGATTCAATTTTTAGACAATTTTTTCTAAAAAATTATGATATTTTTTTGACTTACCTACTTATTGAAAAAACGTTATCATTTGTCCAACCTCTTGTATAACATTATTTATGAATGCCCCTAAATTCAAATATGCACAAAAACTTATATTTTGCATAAATGATGATATTTTGTGATCTGGTGATCAGAATTGGGCAAATTTTATATCATTCAATTCATCTCGATAAGATAAATCAAATGGTATGAAATTTATCCAATTCTGATTACTAGATTACAAGACATGTCACTTGGCCACAATACCCTCTGGTCACAATATCCCTATTTACCTTATGTTCAAAAATTTTGGCAATATAAACCTAATTTAAGCTACCTAAAAGCCATAATTACTTTAGATAGACAATTTAAACATGTGTATATAATTATAGAAAGATAAATAAAAAAGTATCAAAAATATAAAATAGTTAGTTAATTAAGAATAAATGATTGGATAATGTAATTGAATATAAAAGACAAAAGAAATAAATAAAGATTACTTTTTCATTTTGAGAATTCACATATCACAATATGCAGGAGTGTTATTTGTCTAAATTAAGCTTAATTTAGAATAAATTCAAAATTACATCCTGTGCTTATTTTACTGTTATTGCTACAGATCTGGTATAACAGCCTGTGCTTTTTTCATTTGGTTATTGTACAGAATTGTATATCAAATACTATGAAATAATATAATTAACTTTAAGACAATATATATGCTTTAGGACTTATATAATAGGCCTGTTTCAGTGATACAGGATAGGTTGGCAGGAGGAGCAGGAATCAGAGGGTTTAAATAGGCAATCACCTAGTTGGGTTGCAGGTATGGCAGCTAGTGTAGAACCCACAGGGTAGAATCTTCAGGTGGACTACTTAAATTAGATGACCAAAAGTTGTACATGTAGCTAGTTGTCTTTTTGTTAATGTAACAAATACCGGTAGCTCCTAACAGGAACACCGATGGCCCTAATATCTTTAATAAAATTTCCTAAGTCCCAAGGTGAACACTTTAACAAAAAAAAAAATATATATATATATGCTATAGTTAGAAATTCAAATATGCAATTTTAAATAGTTTAAATCAGGTATAAATCAAATGCCTAATTTTAATCTAATCACTAATTGATTATTGTTGTATTTATAATAATTTTTGTAATAACAAAAATCATTATTATTCAGGATAGCAATCGAATTAAAACCAGATACCTAGTTTATACCTGATTCGTACAAAAACTTTTGAAAAGCAGTGATATACATTCATTATGGTTAATAGCTAACATTCATAAAGCTGCTTTTATTTTAACCACTTTTCTTAACATGTAATATATACTATTTTATCTTGTTACAATGGCTTTAAATAATTTAGCTTTTGCATACTATACAAATTTTTTAATTCATTACATAAATTTATTAATAATTTAATTTTTGATATTAATAATCAAATACTAGTAAATTCTTGCATAATGATTTCTAACTCATAATGTGCAGCTAAATTTGGGATATGCGCAGTACATCTATAATGGTGAAAAATCTGTGTATCTAATTCTCTATAAAAACTATCTGCTAAGGTTTTCTACAAACCAACATTGCTGATACATTATTGGTAGTAAGAGCCAACACTTTGTTTGTAAAATTAAATTCTACAAGAAGATTATTAATTGTAGTTGCTATATTTATTCCTTATAATGTACAGTAAAGGGAATAATGTCTAATAAGAATTGATAAAAATTCCAATCTTGATCGATATTGTAAATAGTAATTCTAAGAAATGCTTAGTTATTTATTGTTAATAACCATATATCTGCTGTTAAAGAAACTTTTTCTAAAATTTTAGATAAAATATTAGCTATTTTTAATTCTTTGTTCTTTGAAATAGTTTATAACTATATCTTTACAATTTAGAACTTTGTACCATGGATCTAAAATATTTATTATTTTAATAATTTTTTTATTTTCAACAACACAAAATAATTGCTGGTCTAAATTATCCAACTAATTAAAGCTATATTATATTCTTTTTTTTTGTTTTTCAGACCATGGATCATTACAAGCAATGCTAGTTTTGATTGAGCTTTTATTTATAAAACTATAATATTAACATTATATTGACTTTTTAAATAACCTTCCAAAGTCAAATTTCCTGTTTTATCAGAAAATTCAACTTTATATTTAAAGCAAACTAGGTTATTTAGTTTTCTATAATAAAAAAAAATGCTGCCACAAAGATGATGGCTTTTTAATAAAATTATATTTGTTTTCGATATTGAAGGTAATATAGTATTGAACTCTAATATTAAAGCATTTGGTTCTGATATTAATGTTGGTAAACTAATAGTTATTTCTAATATTGATGGCAAACTAGTATTAGTTTTTAATATTGGGAATAATAGTTCACTATATAAAGTATAATTATCATAACCATAACTTTCATCTTCGTAATCTTCATAATCTTCGTAATCTTTATAACTATTATATTTAGAACCTTTATCAGAATTCATATTTAAGAATATGGTTCTTAATTTGATTTTTAGAATGTATATATATATAGGTGAGACCTCTTTAAGTATACTCTTATTAAGTGCGCAACCTCTTTAAGCACACTTTCAAATTATAGACTAAACATATTAATCTTTATAAATGCACGACTTATTATTTTTTAAATGCATTTATTAAAAATTTGAACTTATACTGTTTACACCTTTTCATAGTTAGTATATCAATATTTCTGCCTTCTTTCAAGAACCTATTTATATTATAGTAATTGTTTGTTATACTATACAATGGTAAATTAGTTATAAACCAGATACCTAATTTTAATCTAATCACTAACTGATTACTGCCTAATTTATGCTATTTTTGTAACAAAAACTTTTATTAATCAGAAAGCAATAAGTTAGCAATAGAATTAAATCTAGATACTTAGTTTTACCTAATTTTTGCCATCTTTTGATTTTTGTAATTTGTATACAAAACAGAATTTAATTAATAATACTAAATAAAAAAAATAAGCAAAACAATTTTTTTTTATCTTAAGCAGTCCTATAGGTACGCTTTATTAAAATGTTATAAATTTTCAGGATTTACATATTTTTAATTTGTGAGTCTATATATCACTTTGATTCTATTTTCCAAGAATGCAAAATGTGACCTGTTGCACTAATTTGATACTACAAACTAGAAGGTATTGTTGAACAGCCTAATTTAAACCTTCTTCTTCTAGCTTCTTGAGAAAAGGAATTTTAGAAAAACAAAAAAAAACAACATGTAAGAATAAAAGGATAAGATAAAAGAAGTAAACCAAAATTGAAAAGAAAGAAAAAAAAGGCTAAAAAAGGCTAAATAATAGTACTAATTTTGCCTGTATAGAAAAATATTTCTGTATATGCTAAATCTTAAAAATTATATAATACTATACTCAAGATACTTTGGCAAGTATTATATGTATAGCAAAACCATAATAGAAAAAGCTAATAAATTGAAGTAAAAAAAAGAAATCTATAGCTAAAAAAATATTCTAGAAAGAAATTTCATGTAGTTTATACCAAACTATCACATGTTCTAAATTTTACTCATGACTTAATTCAATATGATAGCCATATCCCCAATTTGAAAGAATAAACAGTGCTGATTTTTTGGAAAGGGTAAACAAAATACCTACTTTTTTTAAAATTTCAAAAAGCCAAAGGAGCAAGAAGGGAATGTACTAAAATAATAGAACTTGAAGAGTTATGCTATACAGAATAACAAAACTAACTAAGCATTTATTTCTGTTTTTATATCCAGAATACTTAAACAAAGCTTCAGGTTTTTTTTGCCTACTACTTCTTTGCTTGGTAGCACTAGTGTCTTTTGCTAGAAGGCCTTTCTCATAAGGGTTCAAGTCTTTTTATCTCTATTTTAGTTACAATTTAGCATACGATGATTAGTCTTGAGTTTTCACTGCTTCAAATAAAGTTTTGTTATATGTTATTATATTAATATTAAGAAATTTTTTATATAGATAAATATTGATATATAACAATTAATCGATATATATCAATTAAAAATTAACAATATATATCGATAAACTAGTTATATATCGATTTGTATCTATAATCGATATATAGCATAAATAAATATAAATTGCTATATATCTATTAATCGATTTTTATCATATTTATTAAAACTAATATATAACGATTAATGAATATTAATCACTAAATATTTGATATTAGATTTTTGTCTGTTATACAAAAATCTTCGTAGCTATTTGCAGCATACATCAGGAACAATCGTAATTTTGAGATCTTCTCTTTGCATATTTGATAGATCTACTAGNTTAACGCTACCCTGCTAGACTATACTGATCCGGTAGCTATACATTTTTTACAGAAAAAAATATTACCACCCAGATTTCGATCGTTTCGATCTTTTATTTTTTTTTTTATTTTTTTTTTTTTTTTTTTTTTTTTTTCTTTTTATTATTTTTTTTTTTTTTATTTTTTTTTTTACTTATCGTATTTATTTATTTATTTTTTTATTTAATTTTTTTTCTTTTAGTTTAAAAATATATGGGCATAAAGGTTGACCCACTCACCTGCCACCTTACAAAGACAGACCTTTTAGAAGTGATAACTGAAATAGTGAAAAAGACAAGATATTAGAAACAATAGCGCTAGCAATTAACTAGCATGCTGAGGAAATAGAAAAATTACAAGAAGAAGTAATTAAGTTAGGAAAAATTAACGAAGTAGAGGCAGCCAAGAACTAAAAACTGAAATAGACCAAGAATTGTGGAATAGAGATCTCCCACCTGCCTTTACTAAAGTACGTTGGACATAAAGATAAATAATTTTTTCAGTATGTTTTTGTTCTTTTTTTTTATATCATTACAACTAACATTAATACATTTTTTGGTGTTTTTTTGTGGCATTTTTCGGTATTTTGCTGTCGTTCTTGCAGTGAATTGATGCCGTTCTTGCAGTGAAGTGATAACGTTCTTGCGGTGAAATAACAGCATTATTGCAGTGAAATGACAACGTTCTTGCGTAAAGTGATGACGTTCTTGCAATGAAGTAACAATGTTTTTGTGGTGAAGTGACAACATTTTTTCAGTAAGGTAACAGCATACTACTTTTGCCATTTCACTGACATCATTTAAGAGGTTTTAGTCTCTTGACGTTTTTGTTGGTAAATTAGTTCGAAATTCTTATGCTTTTAGTAGTTTTTTTTTACTAGGTAATTCGCTTTGGTGTCATTGTCGTTATCATTATCGTCGTTTTTGGAGCCTTTGGGTGTGCTTTCATACCTTAGTATCATCGTTGTTATTGGGTTTCATTACTTAGTAACTTCGATCTTTGGGCCTTTTGTATTTTTTTTGAGTATTCATAGAGAAAACTTTGATAGAAGTTTGTAGTAGTTTAATCGATTGAAAAGATTTTGGAGATTTTTTTTCTTTTCTCATTGTATTTAGTTGCTGCTTTTTGTTGCTATTATTTGTATTTAGAAGTTGGGCCGATTAGTTATTAAAAATAAACTTGTATATAGCATGAATATGTATTACGCTTATTAAATAAATTTTAATTTTATTAATGATATAATTATTGTATAATCAGGCAGATATATATGCATTAGTTTTGTATATTGATTATATATCGATTATTACTATTATGGATATATATCGATTATAATCACTATCATCGGCAAATTTTATATATAGATATATATCGATTACTAACTGGGTAAGATATATATCGATACTAAATACCCCTGCTGATTTCTATCGATAGTGATAGTAATCGATATATATCTGATAATCAGATATATATCGATTACTATCACTATCGATAGAAATCAGCAGGGTATTTAGTATCGATATATATCTTACTGATTAGTAATCGATATATATCTATATATAAAATTTACTGATGAACTGTAAAGTTTTCATAGATCAGCTTTCTTGAGATTTTTGGTATGAGGAATTGTCAAAAAGAGTTCATTAAAAAAATTCATCCAAATACCAATAAGCAAAACAATTGAATATTGAACATTGTGTATACAGTATATATATTTAGCTTTGGGTTATTGCCAAAAATAATTATAATTGATAAAATAATTATAATTAACTAAAGAATCGGTTTTTTTAGCAAAGAATAGAATGTTAATTTTACAAGGCTTATGCATCTAATCATACTATATAAACTTGGAATAATAATTATTTTCAACATCAGACTTCTTAAAATCATATATGTGCATTTCTGAATTAATATGTATTCAATAAAACACTAGTTGAAATAAAGTATATCAGGTAGCTTAGGACCTGAAAAATCTATGTGAGATCATATTTGAAAAATAGCTAATAGAGGCCTGTTTTTTTAAAAAAGGTTATATTTGAAAAGTAGGTATTGGAGAAAAAGATTATATTTAAAAACAGCTAAATTGTATATTTAAAAGAATACTAATGGGTAATTTTTATAAATCTTATATTTGAAATATACTAATAAAAAATACAGGCCATAATAGTAACCCGGTAAGTAATAAATGCAAAAATGCAAAAATGCAAAAATCAGAAAAATGCAAAAATTGGATAAAAATTAATTAAAATGGCTTTTTTTTTTTTTGTAGTATATATTTTTATGATTTATGATACATTATGAATTAGATGAGCATATGAAATTTTTTAGAAATTTTTTTTCATTTTTTTTTTTTAAAGAATGTTCTGTTTT
Organism: Gigaspora rosea; assembly: GCA_003550325.1. Classification (NCBI taxonomy): domain Eukaryota; kingdom Fungi; phylum Glomeromycota; class Glomeromycetes; order Diversisporales; family Gigasporaceae; genus Gigaspora; species Gigaspora rosea. Next base: position 256,414 of record QKWP01000062.1, read on the forward strand.
TGTTTTAGAGAAGTTCTGATTTTTTTTTTCTGTTTTTTTTTTAAAGAACAGTTTGTTTTTTTTTTATTTTTATTTTTTTTAGAGACATTGTATTTCAAAAAAAGTTAAAGGTGAGTAAAAGTTTGATCTAATGTATGAAATATAGTAAATACATACCAAACCAAAAGTGCTAACCAAAAAAATTTTTACTATGATGCTCAAATATAACCTCACATAGATTATTTAGAGTCCTGGTAGCTTTTTTAGTCCTAATGGCACTCAAATCATAGTATTTCCAGGTTTATACCAAATTTATAAAGTATTGGATATCTAATATTTACTAGGGTTTCGCAATTTAATTTGATTTGATTTGATTAAATATTTGATCTTAAATCAAATTCAAATACAAAAATTTCAAATCAAATTCAAATTGACAAAATATTTGATTTGATTTAACAAATATTTGAAAATTTTTATAGATATAATAGCTATACATGTTGGCAAAATTCCAAATTACTATGGTTTGGAATTTGTCTGCACTCAAATCCCAAATACATTCCAAATTAATTTCTCAAAAACTTTATTAATAATCTTTGTTTAAACAAATAGTAGATTTTCTTATTGTTATAGATAACATATTTGCAACATTTTAGGCCTACTTTTTTGATTTAATTTTTTACAAATAGCAATTGTTTTTGGGATTTGTCTGTGTTTTGCCAGCAAGTATAATAATAGCTATTAATGCAAAATTTATTAAGACAACTTTCTTTTTGTTCTATGGTACACCAAGTCATTTCTCATCAAAAATCATGTATATTTTAATAAGAATATTGCTAACTTTCACCCTAGGTGATATCACCTAGATCAGGAATCGACTCAGAATTTAGCTCGGACTACCTGAATAAACGATCATCACGTAATCATATGACGCATAATTACATATGTATGCAAATTTTATATTTATCAAATTATAACTTTGAAGTTATTAATTTTAAAACGATAGCACATTTTACATTGTTTTAGAACTTCATTCTATTAGCTACATGTAACTATACACACCCATACACAACTTTATTATAAAGAATACATTGTGTTACTTCGCTTGCACCTATAGGGCTCACTTCATCACACTATAATCACTTCGCTATAGCTATCGCCACCGCTTCACTTTTTAACTAAATGCCCTAACTCTAACAGCTAACAAATAAATCCACCCTAAGCCTAACTAAATAATTTACTCTACCCCTAAATCCAAACTATTCTAATTATAATTCTAGGTACTGAACAAACCAACTTCAAGCTTTTTATGGCACCCAACGAATACATTTTGTAATTATATAAAGGTGAAATGACACTAATTCAACAAAATATTCAATGAAATTCACAATGTCTAAGTAATGATACCCACGTCTATGAAATCACACTGGCCAACAAAACGGAAGCAACACAAAGCAGACGGCAAAGTAAGCAACACTAAACAAGTAATAAAGCAAGCAGCAGGCAAGTAACAAAATACCAAAATGGTAGCACCACAACAACAATGACACCAAAACGTCAACACCAAAGCGACGATACCAAAGCGACAACACCAAAGCGACAACAACACCAAAGCGATGACAACACCAAAAAACTAATGACACTAGTGATATACACCAATGACGAAAAGGTTATCTAAAAGCCAAGAAAACAGAAAGAGCGAAAGTTAATACTAGCCAAAAAAAAACTAAAAAGCAACTGCGGTAAAAAAAAAACAGAAACGGAATGCAAAAAAAAAATACTTATATAGTAGATCTGATTGTGTAATGGTGATAATCAAAACAATAACGATCTTCACCCGACATAGTTGATATCACCTAGAGTGAAAATTAGTTAAAGTCTTTTAATAAATCTATAAAATCTTAAGTTTTAAATACTTTTAAAAATGTAACTGATAAAAACTATTGTTTCTCATTAATACAATCCAAATTATCAGTTAGAATATTTAAAAAGTTTATAAAGTTAAAGTTATATTGTATTTAAAGCTAATATGCTTTCAAAATTTTGGTGTTTAATATAAAAAAATTTAAAATTTTTTTTATATTTTTTTTATCCAATTAGAATTAGTATATAACGCATTCTGATTGGCTAAAAAGCATTTATATATACCTAAATTTGGCACATTTGATATGAAGTAACTTGGTGCACCATATAAAACTGTGACTATTCTAATTAGAAAAAAATTTTTTATTTAATACAAAAAAACAATTAATTTAGTAAAATTTTGAATAAATTAAAAAATTTGAAAGATGACCAAAATTTTAAAATTTTTTAAAAATTACAAATAAATTTAATTTGATTTGATTTGATCAAATCAAATTCAAATCAAGGGTTTATTCAATTTGATCAAATTCAAATATAATATTTGATTTGATTCGACTTTAAGGAACCCTAATATTTACCAATAATTCTATTAGCTTTGATATGAGCCTGGAAATAACATGATTCAAATCATTAATTAGTGCTATATTTGGACTAAAAAAATAATAATATTTGTCCAATATGCTTTATTTTAACTAATAAAAAGTAAAAAAAACAAAAGCTTTGGAACTAGATTTATCAATTATTGTAACAGATTAAAATGAAATCAGATTAAAATGAAATTTTTCTATTTTTTAAGCAAAATTTTAAAATTTTTTAGGTGCCATTTTTTAGAGGTTTTTTAGCATTAGGGTTAGGGTTTAGGGTTAGGGTTATTAATAAACGAGTATATGTAGGTTTTATAAGCTTTAAAGGTAAGCAAGAAAGGTTTCCAGTTTCATTTTAATCTAATTTCATTTTAATCTGCGACAATTATTGCACAAATGATACATTTAAAAAAATTTTGCATATAAACTGTTGCAAATCCATTCCTTCTGATCTCTTAATATTTTTAAATTCATTATAACTTTTGGATATACTATATCACTTATAGCTGAAAAAGTTGTAAAGTATACTAATGATACCTAGCAAAATTATTTTTGTGATAATGAGATATAATCATAATTTCGTTATGACGAAACTTTGATAATTGATGGAACCCTGACAATTGACAAAACCTATAACGAATTGACAAACCTACTTTACTTGAATCCATAAGTAATTATGTACAGCATCTAGGAATTTTATTATTAGTATATATGCAGAATGTTAACACAGATTTGAACTAGGTGCCTAATTTTAATGCTAACTGATTACTGCATGATTTATGCCAATTTTTGTAACAAAAAATTATCATCAATCAGAAAACAATTAGTTAGCAATTGGATTCAAATTAGGTATCCAGTTTACAGTATACACAATTTGCCATTTTTGATTTGTATAAAAGACAAAATATGCCACCACTTACTTTATAGAAATAAGCTAATCTTATTATCTTTCACTTCTATATTACTAACAAGAACAATAATATAAAATCCAAGTAACTATAATATTATTATATTAGTTTATTGTGAAACAATATCAGATATTTTATTGATATTGTACAGGTAACCTGTGGGTTGATAGTGTAGTGGTTGCACTTCCAAGTCAACAATCACAAGGTTGCCAGTTCAAGCTCTACTAAGAACAAGAAAAACTATATGAGATCATGAGATGGATGAACTGAGCCAGGATCACGATTAAAGATTCAGCTACACTCCTTTGCATGGGACACTCATAATTAAGAAACTTCTGGTGAAATTCTGGTCAAAATTAAATAGCTCCAGCATAATTCTAGTTGAATTAAGTATAGCTCTGGCATAATTCCGGTTGAAAGTTGAACACTACCAGTTTAATCAGTAGAAACATTAAATAGTTAAACCATATATAGATTATTACAAATGTAGGGTTAGAAAGGTCTCATTGATTAAGATTTAATAAATTGGACACCATTGAGTGTCCTGACAATGATCAAGTCGCCAGGTTAAAAAAAAAAAAATTGTATGTATGTGTGTACATACATCATACTTATAGCAGCTAATAGATACTAAATAAAGATATCTGATATATGCAAGGCAATATAGAAGTATACGAGTAATTAGAGAGATACATATGTATGTACGTATGTACAATAAAAAAAATAATATATTTAAAGACTGTACAAACAATATATACTATATATAGTAAAAAAAACCTACAGTCAGACCTCTCTAAATGCATAGCATCGGGACCATAGTAAAAATTTTCAAAAACAAGCATTTAGAGAGGTTATGCATTTAGAGAGGTAAAAATCTATAAGTGTAATATTAAGTTGGGCCGAAAAAAAGCCATGCATTTAGGGAGATTTTACTTAGATATGCATTTAGGGAGGTCTGACTGTATTATGAACCTAAAAACCTAAAAACCTAAAAACCTATTCGAACCTAAAAACCTATTTGAACCTAAAAACCTAAAAACCTATTGCAAACCTAAAAACCTAGGTCCCAAAATTAGAACCTGGTTTTTGAAAAACCAGGTTCCCAAAACTAGGTTCTTAGGTTCCGAACCTAAGATCTTTACCAACCCTACATGTAATACTTATCCATTGTTCCAAATATAGTTTGGGTTAGTAGAATGTAAGGGATTCTACTAAAGTCCCAAATTGCCGGGTTTGGTTTACATCCCTACCGCTAATGCAATACTTGAATGTGTCCAATTAATCAAAAATTTTTAACTATAGTTTTATTTAGTTACACTTTACGATTGTCATGAAAATTACAATAAAAAAATAAATTCTACATGAGTTGAACCAGATTTTTTTAAGAACTAATCTTTCATTAAGATCGCTGACAAAAAAGTGCTCAATATAGGCCCCTCCCCGGTGGCCTATTTGATGGCCCAGAACAATGAAATAATCGATATATATAATCGATCGATTATTTTAGAACCTGTCATTGTTCCATAGAGGAGGCCATCAGAAAGGGGGCTATATTGAGCTCTTTTCTGTCGGTGCCCTAATAAATCTTTACGATTTTGTCGTTCAATTTTGATGCATAAAATCTAGTTACGTATAAAGTCATTAATAATGTACCTCATATGATTTTGATTAATTAGTATAGGAGTAAAAATTCGGTTCTTCCCCTTAGCAGATATTATATCGTACATATTGATGTAATTGTCCTCAATTATTTCCCTGCATGTTATAATTGTTCTTTGGTCCATGAGACAAACCATGAAACACTCATAAGCAATCCATGAGACGCATTTCCAACAATGGTCTGACAATGGATATCTCCTCAGGGGGAGGACTGAATTTTTTGCCCTATACCAGAAACCCCAATAGTGCATGTAAAATATGATAACTGTAAGTACTGTGCGTACGTACGCACGTACGCGAATTCCGGGGACTATCGGATGTCATTTACACGTCGCTTTGGGAAACTAGTAAGTCAAAAGGGTCACATATTGTGCGTTTTTCAATAGAAAAAGGGGAAATCTCTTAATAAATCTGGTCAAATTGACCAGATTTAAAAGAGAATTCCCCCTTTTTTATTGAAAAACGCTCAATATGATAAATATTATATTTATGAATATCCGAATTTTACTGCGGATAATCTCTACTTTCGGTACGCTTTTTTCTCGAACTAGTATAATAATTAATGGTCTAATTTTTTTTTAAAAAAAAAAAAAGATAGAGAAATTGTATACTTTATTGTTATAGAGATTTTTTCGATCTACTCTATTTATAAGTAGTAAATTCTTTAACAATATGAATGAGCTTTAACTAAATTTGACGAAAATAAAGTTATTAAAAATTTGTAACCAAGGCTATTGTTAAAAGAGCATAGTAAAACTATCGATTAAAAAAAAAATGATACAAAAAAAATTATGTATTTCGCTCAAAAAGTGTACCTTTAACTTAGTTGTATTTTTTTTTAAAAAAAAAAAAGATTACAGTATTCCACATTTATTGCTAAATAAAAAAAAGTTAAATTTCCGACATTATTTCAAAACCCGTAAAAAATCCTCATTAATAAATAATACATATAACCCCAATTATATGTTCAAAAATAGAATGCGTACTAATGGTCTTGGACGAAAATAACCCATTTCTTTCAGAGGGTCTCTTGCAATTAACCTTGCCCCTCACAGTAGATCTCCAAATAGGCCAGTTATCATTATAAACACTATAAAAGCATACTATTGTATTAACAAATATAAAATGATTCTTTCTGCGGACAGCCTAATAAATACAGACAAATTACAATGAATATTTCGAATTGCAAGCAGAGTTTATAGATTTAAGTGCCCATTCTGAATTCAGGACATCTAATCACAGAAATTTAAAAGTACAACGGACACCGCAATTTATATGGTAATCAAGTGTTAAGTGTTAAATATCTTTCTATATAAGAAAGTTAATATAGAAAGCAAAAGCGCATGTTAATTGAACGCGCCAATCACAAAAACATTGACTATCACCAATAGACACGCCTGAGAAGTAAAATATTTTAAGTAAAAACGGCTAATATAAACTTAGAGGATCGACTTAAATTCAAACCTGGGGGCACAGGAGTTGTTATATTGTATGAATTGGTTACATTGCCTTTATTACTCCTTTACTCATTTTATAGCGCCAAAAGTTGGTAATTTTTGGAATTGGTGGTTCGCAAGCAAAGGGGCGAATATATTCAAATAAAACATCAAAAGCAAAACACCACGACACGCTTAGAGCAGTGAGCTACCCAAAAAAGAGAGGAGGGTCATATGCGATCATTATTGTTCGAATTTTTTGAAGTTTGATTTTACGTATTAATTTATGAATTCGCACTACTTTAGGTACATTTTTTTACCCAATTAATACACAAATCGTATCGTATTTTTTTTTTTTTTTTTTTTTTTATAATTCTAGACTAGCTCTACAACGAAATAGAGCTACTAAAAGGTTACTGCAAAACCAGCTCTATTATAATCTAGAACTATAGTTAAAATATATATATATATATTACGATTGTATGTTAGTTGGGTAAAAAATGTACCTAAAGTAGTCGATATATAAATTCATACATGAAATCAACCTTCAAATAATCCGAACATATATGACCCTAAACTATGTTCAGTAATTAACACATGTTGCACGACTTTATACAAAAATAAGCTGCTCTGATCAAATTATCCCTTAAACAATTTCTCGCTAAACTTTATCCCGTTATTATACATTTTTACCCCATTAAAGTGACGTTAGCGTAAATTTAGTGTTTGTCGTCGACCTAACCCGAAATCTCCTATATAAGAATTAATTTTTTAGAAATTAACGGGCTAAATTGATGTTTTCGGCTAATAATGCCAAGAAACAGAAATTTTGCCACCATTATTAGATGCTTTCCAAGTTAATCACTGCAGGTCATGTTTTTGTCAGGTTTGTTTAAGGAAAATTTATAATAACCAGCTTTTCGAGGGTTTATTTGAGTATATTTATTAATATACATGTGCGTATTGTCAAAAAATATAATACGTATAATAACAAATTGCATAATATATACGTACTTACGTAGAAATAATAAAAAATCCTTGTTTATATAATAAAAAAAATTATAATGTTTTCTCAGCTAAAAATAGTAATATTACATCTTTTAACATTAAGTATTCTTATTTAAAAATGCTTTGAGATTACAAATGTTTATATAAAACATTTACACAAAAAAAAAAATTAATTCAATCAATAAATAAAAAAAAAAAGATAATCAACAAGTGGTCCAATACATTTTTAATAAAATACATGAATATGTGTATTCTAAAACCTTTTATTCAGAACAAAGTCTTACCAAACAACCATGACATACGTATCCCCCTTTTATTCACTAATTACAGTAATAATGAAATACGTACTGTACATTTAAAACGAATACGCATGAGATGCCTCTCTCTATTAATGTATTTACTCAAACGTTTTAGAACACAAGTAGTGATACCTTAGTTGGCTATGTTTTAGGTGATGAAGCTATACATGGGTATCGTTAATTTTTATTAGTTAAAGTCGTTTAACATTTTATCGACATAGGTAGCCAGAGTTAATATTACTCTGCATGACATTTTAATATTAGATGATCTTCGTTTGAATAACAAATAAAAGAAAAGGATTTTCATTCTAAAAGTCATTTTAAGAAATTCTGAAAACGCCGTGCATGCTTTATTAAGGTACAAATGCATATATATACGTTATCATTGGAGTAAAAAAAAAAAATTGATTTTTTCTAAAACATGTCTTTGCGTTTACCCAACGAATGTGTCCAAAATATTTTAGGACACTTAAGCGAGAGCGATCACAAGACATTACTTTCACTTACGTTGGTAAATCGAAATTTTTGTCAAAACGCAATCCCACTTTTATGGAAAAATCCTTTACATTCAAGACGATCTTCAAAAAAACACTACAAAATAATTCCATTATTACTATCATTACTAGATGAAGATAGAAAATCATTATTAAAATTTACCGAAAGAAAACTTGTCATCCCAAAGACAACGATATTTTATTACACAGCATTTATCAAAAAACTCGACTTTATGAATCTTTTAGTACAAGTTTTTTATTGGTACAAAAAAAATTGTAAAACGGTAAAACCCGAGAAAAAAAATAAATTTGGGAAATTTCTTCAGAAGAGTCATAGATGGATCGGATCTTGCCTCAGGAATTCAAATAGGACTGTGACATTACTTGAGAAACAGGAAATATTAATATTTTCCGAATCCATTTTTGATTCACTGTTCAAACACCATAAATTTACGGAATTTCAAATATATCCATCTCATCCATCTACATACCTCCCACACTTTCCTCCAATAAAAATTAAAAATGGATATTTTGTTAGTCCTCATACACACAGGACCCACAACAATCCTATCCCATTTAACAAATTCAACGCATTTAACTTGCTGGTAAAGTATGCTTCAGGTCTTGGATGTTATTATATTGACACTTATTCGAAATATAGAGGTAAGGAACCTCTATTGGGAAATTCAATTAGGTATTGGGTCGGAAATCAATATGATTTGATATTTGAAGGCGGGAACTTTGAATCAGGAAATAAGGACATTTTAAAGGTATTTGAAAAGATTCATGTACAATGTTGGGATATTCAACAAGTTAAAAATGTATTAATAAATTGTTAATACTGTATATGTTCATTGTAATAGTATATTAATTATTAATTTGTTTTAACGATGGTGGGAATGTTATGGCTTTATTCAATAATCGGTTTTTACACCCCTAATATTCTCCTAAAAAAATGGCATGTATATATTTTAAAGCAATAATGAAAAAAAAATGAACAAAAACATCAGATTAAAATAATTTTTTTATCTAACCGTAAATCTTAACGATGTATTTCAAAAATGTTAATATTAGCATTATATGCGCATTGTTATAACAGCTTCATTTCTACGTGATAAATGTTTTACACATATCTTTTTATTCTTGATTCATCATGTTATTATTTGAAATTTAAATCTTAGGACGCGTATTGTAGAGAATCTGCATGTGCAATATATATATATATATATATATAACAAGTTAAAACAATTGTTTTCTACTTCACAATACGAAAGATCACAGATTTATTAGTGCAATAATAAAGTAAAAAAAAAAAAAAATGTATTAATAAATTGTTAATATATGTTCATTATAATAGTATATAATTATTAATTTATTTTAACGATTGGTGGAGAATATCATATATGAAAAGTTATACATTGGGATGTTATGGCTTTATTCAATAATCGGTTTTTACACCCTAATATTCTCCTAAAAAAATGGCATGTAAGTTATATATTTTAAAGCAATTATGAAAAAAAATGAACCAAAACATTAAATTAAAATAATTTTTTTACCTAACCTTAAATCTTAACGATGCATTTCAAAAGTGTTAATATTATTAGCATTATATGCGCATTGTTATAACAGCTTCATCTCTGATTTTTCTACGTGATAAATGTTTTACACATATCTTTTATTCTTGATTCATAATATTATTATTTGAAACTTAAACCTTAGGACGAGAATCTGTGCATGTACAATATACATATATATATATATATAATATACATATATATATATGTAACAAGTTAAAACAATTGTTTTTTCTACTTCACAATGCGAAAGATAACAGAATTATTGATGCAATATTAAAGTTAAATAAATAAATTAATTAAATAAATTAAACCATACACAATACACATTTCAAACTTGAAAGGTGTAATATTTGATTAAAAACGAAAAACAATAATAACTTAATATAAATGCATACATATACATATGTATAATCATGTATGTTATATGTTCCCTATTAATTATAAGTATAAAAAAGAGACTTTGTTACATAAAAGATTGCTATTAATGGTCATAAATAATGCGTGATACGAAAACATGCCTAGTATTAAACATAATGAATAATGAATATTAAGACCATAGTTTAAAAGAAAAAGAAAAAAAAAAACCAAAAATCTTTATTATTTATTTATATCTATATATGTACTTTTTTTTGCTTCTAGAAAGTCTTAATGCTTATTTATTCTGATTTACGTAGCCGCTTTGATGTAGGCACATCCTCACTTCCTTCTTCCTGTGATGTACTAGAGAGCGCGTCGACAACGTCGTCCGATAGATCCGAGTGATCATGTGGTTCTTCGTTATTATTGGAAGATTCAGTGGTTTTAGGATCATTGCTGGTGGTCGCAGGTGTTTCAAAAGAAGAGGTGATAGTTTCAGGAACTTCTTCACTAGGTTGCTGCGAGTCATCATTAATGGTTTTTCTATAGCGTGTTTCTTTACGGATTGGAATTTTAATTCCTTGCTTGGCGAAAGCTTTAGAAAGCGCAGTAGATTCTAATATGTTAAGCATGAATTCGTGTTTATTTATTTATCTAACGTACATACATTAACAAAGTCAGAGTTGAACAATACATGTTCATGACCTAGAATAAACTCTATCGGATTTTCGTATGTACCTGTCATACCCGGGAATTTCTTTGCAGAATAAACTTTAAAGGGTGCGCTGTACACTTCAGCTGCAACACTTCCACGAGTGCTTGTGAATCCATTGAGAGATCTACTTGGTACATGAATTTTTTTTTTAATTTATCTTTATCGAAAAGAGGTTTACGATGTGTGTTACATGCGTCATAGTCATTACGTAATGTTTATAATAACTTACTGAACCATTAGTTCTTTAACGTTACAAAAAGAAAATTTTAAAGTAAAGGTGCCTTCAGTTCGAACAGAGAGATCTTGAAATATAAAATAAATTCCTTGTTGACCAGAATGATCATTAAGCACATATGCGGACGAAGTACAATGACCCATAAGGTTTCGTGTGCTCGAGGGCGTGTTCAAAGACATGACGGTTGAACTAGGTCCAGCTGATTGAGTAGGTATGGTTGAAGGATTGATTACTAAACTACGTTCTTCTGTGCAATCTTCGGACCATAGACCGGCATGAACGATCATCATGGAATGGTCGATAGAACTGTAGATATTATTATTCAAATATTTTTATAACGCGATTAATTTGAAATTATTTTCACAATAATAGTTTTTGATCGAGATTTAACTTATACTCACAAAGATGTAAATAAGTTAGATACTGTAAAGGTAAAACATTACCTTTCAGATATAGGTGTCCCATCTGTGGAGGTCACAATAAGCCTAACAACAGGTGGTGGATCTATTGGACGACGATCTTTGTCACCAAAACCACACATCCTTGCTCGTACAGGTTCTTGAGAAACTTCCAGTCTGTACCTATAATTGTAATTTTCAATTTATAATTATCTTTCGATTTGTTTGCGCGTTTTAAATGAAAATAGTAATCCTATAACTTACGCAATTTGTTCGGGGTGAGTCTCCATTATATAATGTATACGCCGATCAGAAACTGTCATAGTAGATTTTTAACATAACTTTTTTTTTATTTTTACTATGAATAAAAAATTTTTTCTAGTAACAATAAGAAAAAAAAGGATTGGGGACAAGATATATTTAAAGGTTTATAATTTTTTGAGCAACATTCCTAAATGGATACGGTTGGTCCCTTTGTGTATTTAATAAACAAAAAAAACCTGCAGTTACGGTTCCTAGAGTTTACTGGTACATACTACATGCTAGTACGATGGCTTGTACAAAAATAATAGAACGCCCATACAATAAATATGTATATATATATATATATTATTTTTTATTGTTATATCAAGATAAATGAAAAATAGGTCTAATACGTACAACTGGGATACCCATAAATTAGGGATAGTTCTTTTATTGCATTCTATACTGTAATATGTAAATTGAAATTAGAATGATTATCAGCCAAGAAAGAACAGAATAATATATAATAAAAATAAATCAATAGTTTAATTTATAATAAATAAATAAATAAATAAATATAAATATATATATATATATATATAACCAATAACAAACAATTGATTTAAAACTTTTAGAGCCATTATAATGTTTGATATAATAATAAAAACAAAAACTTGACTCCAAAGAGATAAAATCATCTACAATTATTAAAAGACCATTGAGGCTCACGTTAGAGCTACTAATTGCATGGTAAAAATTTTTTTAGAGAAAAGAATCAAAACGAATAAGTGTGCAAACCGGATGTCTATCAATTATTATTAATATTGTTATGATTGGTGGAAACGAGTTTATATCCGGGTTTAACGTATGATCGAATCTTAATTGCAGCCATCCCTCGTTGATATCAGCCTAATAGGACCAGGTCATATTGTTGACATATAAGGGAGCGGATAATAAAGATTATAACTTTACTTGTATAAGTCTATAATGTTTCTAACAAGTGTTGATGCCAGTGAAGTTGCTATTAACGAGACAGATTGTGCCACTTGAATCTTCATTTAAACTTTCATTCTATAAATTTTATTAAGATACAAGCCAATTATTAGATAAATATTAATCTTTAAAAAAAAAAGAGAAAATTCAAAAAGCTTAAAAATTTTAAAAATATATTTAATTTTCGTCCCAGATTAAAAGATGGTAACCCTATCACCATCTTTTTACTTTCAGAGCTACCATATATAGAATTATTGTTGTGAATTTTTTGATATGCAAATATATATCTTAATAAAAAAATATATATATTCTTTGTGTTCGTGGAAATCCATTTATGGCAGTGACAATTGCATGGGGCGAGTGATACAAACCCCAAAAAAGAAGTAAGGGACGGTAAATGTTGTTGTTTACTTTTAGAACCCCGGCCCAACACGTGTGCAAAAACGAAGACGAGAGAAAATATAAGAAAACTAATGTTTAAATCTTACTTTGACACTGATTACAAATGACCGAAATAAACTTTACATATAGGTGTTTATTATTTTTTCAATAATCGCGAGTAACCTATTTCGATCCTAATAGTTTAAAATCTTTATTTTTACATTTAATTACCTTATTTGTTTGTATCACTCGCAAAAATAATATTTCCATGCTTATCACTGTCTAAATAATATTCAATGAAAGAGCACAATCTTGATAATACCGTTGTAGATGTCGTGTTATATCTATATTTGTATTACAGCCGGAAGTCTAACCATCATTCATAGTTTATATATACAGTAATTTGATTGCTGATTGGTGTGTTACAGGACGGAATTTCATGTCCGAGGGGTGAAAAATATAGAATATTTTCTTGTCAATTTATTTTTTTCTTGTGTTTTCTTTTTTGAAGGAATGCGAGAGTATTATTAATATGAAGCCGAAGTCCCAAAAAAAGCAGAGATTAAATAAATATTCAAAGAAAGATTCAAATAGATCAATTAATCAATTAAAACCACAAGAGAAATTAAGAGCATATATGAATGAGCTTTCTGATGAAATAAAGATCAAAATTTTTAAGTTTACTCAATATCCTTTGAGTTTACTTTTGACCTGTAAGATCTGGTATTATATATCAATGGATTGTCAAGCAAGAGGTGAATGGATTTTACACAATTATGGCAAGGCACATGCCCTCTTTCATGCCTTAAAATTCGGTCCAAACTTTATAAACGTGGGGGTGGTTCAAATAATAATTGCTAAAGATGGTATCATTTCTCGTTATTTCATCCAGAGGTTGCTTATGCATTTCGGATCATATGATCAAATTTTGCTTGATATAAAACGTGATTATAATAAGGGACTCGGTAATACTGATCAAGTACATAGCTCGCAGACAACTAAAGCACCATGGGCTAGTGATACTCCCATTTCTGTCTTTACCTTTCTCCTAAATGAAGCTTCAAGAAAGTTAAAAACCCTAGACCTTGTGGCTAAAGGAAATGATATGGAATTATTCCATTTTTTGAGTGCTGGCCCTCATATCATTTCTCAAGCAAGACAAAAATTAAAAAATAATTTTGAATCACTCAAAGAATTAATTTTACGTTGGAAATTTATCCCCTTTCCTCCAAGGCCAAAATCAAAACAAGTCGAAAATCTCCAAAATAATGTCACCGAAGAGTACCCTCCCAAAGATGGTCATGAGAACAACAGACAACTTAATGTGATAGCTCGTGCAATATTAATTTGCAAAGATTTGGTGAACTTATGGAAGGATATAGGATATTACGAGATTGTTCATGACGTAAATGATTTAGTAATGCAGGGCGCTGTCTTGATCCTTTTCCCGCCTATTCCTTCGTATGATTGGAATAGACCAGACACAAAAGGCGTGATTCAAAGACTTTCCGAGCTAATTGAACTCGGATTTGATTTGTCTCATTTGGTAATTCTGGATATATTACAGCTCTTTGAACACAGATTGAGTGACATTGGTAAAACTATAATGGATTCATTTGTTAAAATTAGGTGTCGAACAGATGAATCAAAACCTAAATTTTATATAGATATTTTAACTGGTGCTATTAATCCAGAACGTCACATGAAAACAACTAATTTATGGGATTTCTTACGTTCTTACATTGGTGAGAAAAATGATCATTATTATTTTCTTGAAGCAATGGGAAATTATTATTATAAAGATATCGGTAATGTTACTATTGAGAAAAATGTTAATACTACAAATGTGATGAGGAAACTTTCATTATCTCCAAAATATTATAATTGGGTACTGTTAAATTTTAAACCTCACCTAAAAATAGTAACAGCTTCCTTTAAAGATATTTTAGCAACCCGTGTTAGCATAGACATAAACCTTCAAGAAAATAATGTCCCCAATGAACCAATTTCAAAGATATGTGATACATTCAAGGTATATTGTCAGACCTATAGCCATACTGAAGGATTCTTTTTACCTTCACAATTAAAAATTATTTGTAAAGCTACAAGTGAAGATATATTTGAACCGTTGTTCAAATGTTATTTATATATGGTGTTTGAAATTAAGCCAGAAATGACATCGATTGATATTCCACCAAAAATACCTGATAGTATGAATCAAGATGACTCTTTCAAGATGGAAAACGTAACTTTAATGCATAATTCAGTGCCAATAGCAAAAGATTTGTCTAAAAATGAACCAGAAGAGCAGTGGCATGTTCACACCGATTTCAAAAAACCAAAGGAAGCAACATTTCTACAAGAAACAGCGGCAATAACTGAGGATATTTCTAAAATGAAAAATAATTCTAAAAAGAAATTACAAAAGCAGTGGTATAAGGAATTAAAAAAATATAATGATAGAATTATTAATACACAAAGTAAGTTCGATCTTTATATAAAAGAATTTTGGCAGATTCTAGTCGAAACGGAAATTGGTAGAGAATTGAGAGAGAAGGAGAAAGATATAGAAAAATCCTCTAATCCTCGGGTAAAAAAGTATCGGAAACCAAAACAGTATAAATTAGGAAAACATAGCTTATCGCTTAAGATGTTACCTAAACTAGAAAAAAATCGAAAGATGATTGAATTAGTTCGAAAAAGAAACCTAAAGTTGTTAGTAAAACAAAATTCTTCAACAATGAAAACGACGACCTATGATTCCACAAATTTTTAAATTTTTATTTTATAAATTATCCGCAAAACTCTTCTGTGTTAACGACAATAACCTGAGATGTTGCACAACATTTGTTGGAAAGTAATATGAATTTGGTCCTATAGACGCACACTATTTTAAATTTTCAATAGAACTACGTATTAAATTATTATTTATTTTATTTTATTTTATTTATTTTTTGTTTTTTATCCTATGTAGGTTTTTTTTTTTTTGTTTTTTAATCTTTGTTCATTAAGATTTATATGCTAGATTTTCGTTTGCTTTTCTAATAATAAATTTATCTTTTTCTTTAAAATACGCATAAAGATTCAACATTCTTTTTGAGCTTAGCAACCAATACGAAAAGAACAACAATAATACTTGTTTGCATGTGATAAGATGCGGGTATACAAAGTCTTTTATTCTCTAACGGGTTCTTTCACCATCTTATGTACGTATAATTAACAATTTTATTAACTTTTAAAAATGCTTTAATCTATTACACATATTATCATAATCATATACATTCTTTCTCAATATACAGTCGAGCCCAGTATAAATCACGATAAAGACAAAAGAAAATTTAATTTTTTTAACGAGGTATTTGCCATAGGATGAAAAGCTGTATTTTGTTAGAGGCTTTTTACCTTTTACGTATATATATATATATATAATACATATGTATTTGGGTATTGCTTCACGAGCCTTTTCAAATATGTGATTGTGTCCGGTATGTACAGTACATTTCTGTATTTCTGTATTTATTTGAGTTATAAAGATTGTGAAATTTAAATAACGAATGAAATTTATAGACAAATCTGACTTTACTATTATGTTCAAAAGGCAAATTTCGTGGTGGATTTTAATTTATAGTTGTATTCTAAAAATCCATTCCGTCTCATTCCGATTATAGTGACAAACAAACAGTAATACAATTTATATATTTAGGAAATTCTTTTTTCTCTATAGCTATCCATTTGTGTAGCAAGATATTAACCTATCGGTACGTATTTTTTTAAAAGGATTGTTTTTTTTTTTGCATCATAGTAAAATACCATGAAATCATAAAAGGTTTAGCTTCTTTTTTTGTTTCTTTTTCAGATTTCTAGAATAACACATCACTAATAATACATATTCTATTAATGTTAATGCATTATGTTCTATTAATTATATATCTTCTGTTTGAGTAAAAGATAATATAAAAAAAGCTAGACAATAATAATTAGTGGAATGTTTAACAAGAACTTCAGGTTCACTGTATTGGTATGTATACCACTGCTTTGCAGAATCATGCATGCTGTCTACGTCCGTTTACAATTGAAAAATATATGAACTTATTCACATGCATTTGCATTAATTTACAGTGTACCCGAATATAAGTCTTTGTAGCGAAAAAAAAAAAAAAGTTTTGTTAAACCAATATGGAAGGTTACTGTATACTATTCAAGGCGAAACAGGAAATATTTTTTACTCGATTTTGTGATCTTTTAATGATGAATGAGAATGAGCATCATGGAATGCGTAGACTATCACATTATTCGTGGGGAATTGAAATTCCTTGTGAAATGTTCTCCTTCGGGAATGTCATTTCCTGGAAAATTTGAATGCGCATTTTATCCATTCTTAGATACGATATGTATATTTATATGTGCGTTTAATATCGGTCATATATTACCTTTAAATTAGGCTAATATATAAACGATAAGTAAATTAGTTTAGTTTCGGAGTTAGTCCAGATGATTTAATTGGTTTGGTTAATCATAATTTCTAAGATTGCCGAAGCTTAAATTTCGATTTGGACATCCCGATCCTATTAAACCAATCTTATGTTGTTTTCAAAAAAAAAAAAAAAAAACGTATGGTAGCCAGAAATGTCTATTACTCCGACATAAAGCAAAAATTTCTGTCTATCAAAGTAATCTGGTAGAACAAGAAAAAACTTTGCCTTTATTCCTAGTTAATATTTTTCAAGCACCATAAGTTTATTCAACTTGTTTAATTAACAAAAATTGAAAACACCAAATATTAAAAATTATGAATTTTTTTCCTCATATAAAGGATTTGAATCATGAATGTATTAAAATTTATCTTGCTTAAAGTTTGATGATAAATTGAGCAAGATAAAATTTTTGGCAATTCTTTAAGACAAATATCATGATTCAAGTATTTCTTTAAAAGTTTGCATACAGTATTATAAATACAGCATATAATATATTGGTTTTTAAACAATGAGTATTACTAGTATTAACGATTATAATGCTATGTAAACTTAATTTTATTGTTGAATAGTGTTTGGTGCTCTAAACAAATTGTTTAGCATGCCCTCAAAACTAAAATAACATGATATATTATTATAATTATTATTATTATTATTATTATTATCAATTTTTCAAAAAAAATAATAATAATAATTTTAAAAAAAATTGTACTTAGAATACCTGGTACTAAATATTAGTAGTATAGTTAAAATAGTTACCATCCAATAGTTAGTTATTACTATTGGCCAAACTAAAAATAGGTTATCCTAAATTTTGTCCCAAATTCCAAACTAGTTCCAAATACTGAATCAAACTTGTTAATTATAAAGTTATATTAAACTATTAATATTCATTAATTTTGGGATATGTACCTAAGGTTTGATTCATAACTTGCTTGGGATTGAACCAAGTGCTTTATTAATTTGGGCTCCATATACAAAAGTTTTAACTAATCCTAAATATAGTTAATACTCTAGAAAATCCAAAGTCAAAACTATATAGTTAGATTTGGGCACAACTATAATTTAAACTATAATTCAAACTTAATTCATATGGAATATATATATTATTATTAATACATTCATATGTAAAACTATTCTCCCCTAAGCATTACAAAAATCCGGTTTATTTCTATTGAGAAAACAATTTAACAAACTTTTTATATTAGGCCAAGCAAAGTAAATTTTCTGGTTTTCATATCCCGGCCGGGTCAATTTTTGCTAATTTAAAATTTAAAATTTTTTATTTAATAACCAATCAAAATATAGTATATACAGATTTACATCATTTAATTAGTTCAATAAATTCTATACAACATGTTTGTGATATAACTAACGTCTTTTTTATTATTAATAAAAAGATATGATTTTTTTTTAAAAAAAAAAGGATGCATTGTTGATCTTGCAAAATATTATCGTATTGATGTATGTGTTGCACGATTATTCTTCTTAAATATTTTTCTTAAGTATTTATATCTTTAAATATTAAATATACATTATTAAGTATACATTATTAAGTATACATTATTAAGTATACATTATTAAATAAATCTCTTATTAAAATTTTTTTTAATAAAAATTTTTTAAAATAAAAATAAAAAAATTTTTTCACTATAAAAAAAAAATCCGGGTTGGCGGGTCATTTAAAATTATTTATGATATGTAAACCAGAAAATTTACTTTGCTTGGCCTTATTTACAGTAAGGGTATAAATTTTTGCGGTAAGTTACCAAAATGGTAAGTTGCTAGTAAAATAAAAATAACTTATTCAATATTAATTGTCTACCATCCTGAATTTTCTGATAATGAGCCTGCATTTGGTAATTTACTACCAAAATTTATAACTTAACACAGTAATTTATCACGAAAGTTACCAATAATACAATAGGGTTTGACGCGAGATAGGAACCGAATAAAAGCAACATAGCGAAATAATGGGGCTTTTTTGGGCTAGAATGAAGAGGTTGCTAATATTTAGGTCGAATTTATAAGTATATATATACGGTATACGTATACTTAAAATTAGATTATCCTTTAACATTAAAAAATTAGATTATTATATTTTAAATGTTCCACCAATATTATCTATTGTTTCACATGAACAAGCTATCGATTATGTTATTAAAAGGTTTCAATTAAAATCTGAGAATCTTATTTTATTTTTCCGAAAAATCCTACTTATTTTCAAAATACGTCACTTATTTGTTAATTATGAAACCCCCTATTATGCGAAAAGACAATCAAAACCATAGAGATCGCCAACGCGCTTGATCATGCATTTTAGTTCAATTCTTTGTATTCGTGTAAAACAAATTATTTGTTAGTGTGACCGTCTGACACACACCGGTTTGGCGCCGTTTTTCACCGCTACACTATCCGGACATGTCCGGTAACAATTAATATGTTCGGACATGTGGGCCAATGTCCAAGAAATATTGTCCGGGCCCACATTGCGTATTAATAAAATCATTTTTATTGGGGCAACTTGTTTAATATAATGAGAATACACGTTTAGTCAAATTAAGTAAAGACGTTCCATTATGCGCATCGCATTCGCGGACTCCATAACAAGCTGGATTTTTCAACAACCGATCCGATACTAGTCCAGTGCCTCTGCAATTGTATATTAAATTTCTTGGTTAGACCGGTTTTAGACAGGGGTTGCAAACCAGTTCCTAACTAGTTCAGGAACCGGGCCGAATGGAATTTTAACATCCTTAATTCTGTAATTAGAATTCTCGTTCTTAACTGCTTGAAAACTATTTCCCGGCCTTCTAAATCAAGCTAAACTGATCGACTATCGTTAAAATAAATTGAACAAAAAGTAATTTCCAGAACTCGAATGCATCATTATTAATAGCATAGTATTTTAGTATTGGTATTCACTAAATTAAAAGGCTTATTTAGCCAATTTAACTATAGTGAGTAGTTGGTGCTTTTTTTTTTTGTAATAATTATAGATAGGGGCAAGGTTCTTAATGACCACATTTTCTTTAATTAGATCAATTAAATCGTAAAGCATAGTTACACTCGCATGTATACATTAACAGTTAAATGGGAGAATGTGCGTACGTACGTACGTATTATTAATTTCATCATTACAAGATTCAGAACTGTGCACAGTGTATATGGATATAAAATGTTACAGTGGCACTCGTGACAAATTTAAATTTATTTATGTTTATGAACACGACTTTGTCACAACAAATTTAATTACGTAATTATAATTTACATCGATATCAGGAATGAAAGTTTGAGATAACTTTTCGTCACGATGGACTGGCATTTGACCTTTCAGTCATACAAAAGCATTACTGTGGGGTGTTACGATTTCGAGCAATTGAGTATAAGCAAAATTTTATCTCTTGACCAACCCCATTCCGTAACCTTTGTTTACGTTATATTTAATTTAGGTAGTTGATATAAGTACGATATTATCCATATTTAGCCTTTAACGTTAAAGACAATGCGTAAAAGAAAAAAAGGTTCATTTTAAAAATAAGAATATGTTACATAGATGTCTAGGGATAAATCAGTTTTTTTATTGTACTGTTACACCTAAACCACTTCTAAACAGTTTGATGTAACTAGGCGTCGATAATGCGTAAAGGCGGCCTAATGTTCAATAATAATTTAGAGCGATATTCCAAAAATAGAGGCTTTATATAAGTGATTTGCTTTTTGATAGAGGCTCACAACTAAATGTATATGAAGATACAAGTAGTCGTATGGGTCTATAAATAAATAAATCGAATATCTAATCGTGAAATCCCTTCACGATAGTCGCGTGTTCAAGATCGTTAATTCGCTTAACAGTCGTAATCAATCGAAATTAATCAGTGTATGAAGACACGATAAATATTTTATTGATAAATGTGAGTATGAAAAAACTGTCGATTCCCAGAGGGTTATCGAGGATATTTATACATATTTAATATGAAGATAAATAACTATCATATCTATCGATTATAATATCTTTCTATATGATAATTATGCTTGATTTAATATAACTGATACACGTGATAGAAATAATAATAATGTAATATATAATAAAGCAGAAATAATATATCGAATATACCTGTCATCACTTTCAGCATTAACAGATCTATTAGCATTTTCAGCATCTCAAGCTTCGTGCTACGAAGAAGTCACGTTTTTAAAATTAATATGAACGTTTGTTAGTTTATTTATTTTAAATAACTAAACAAGAACACCTTTCACACTGTTAAAATATGAAAGTATACCAGTTTTGCTATTATTCATTTTCGTTTAATCGGCCGAGATAAATTGTAATTAGATGGAGCCACGACATAAATAAGCCATAATTTTTTAAAAAAAAAAAAAATAAATAAATAGAGTCACGATATAATTAAGTCTTCGCTTTTTTAAAATTGTAATCGAACAGTGCCATTATGTAATTAGCCCTTTAAATTTTTTATTAAACAGATTCACGATATTATTGGTTTTTTTTTCTTTAAAATTCTCATTTTTTGAGATGAGATCACGATATTACTAGGACTTCGTTTTCTTTAAATATGGGTCATGCTTCATTTAAAATTCTATTTATATGAATACGATATTATTAGGTCTTCGCTTGATTCAGATGATCACAATATTGCTAGATCTTCGCTTTCTTTAGATCACCATTTCTAAAATTCTTATCTGTTATTGGGCAGGTCACATTATTGGGTCTTCATTCTCGTCAAATTTCATTAAGCCTTCGTTTTTCTTAAGATTTTTATTGACATCTTGGTAGACTCGGTTTTCTTTAATGCACCTATTGTAAGTCTTCGTTTTCTTTAATATCCTTAGACATTTTTAGATCCTTATTTAACACTCTTGTTGAACGGGTCAGGGTTACGAAGTTATTAATCTTCACTTTCTTCAAATTTTATATCAGATATGTATTTTATGATTTTCGAGTGATTAGTCAAAACGTTAAATTTCTCGATCAAATTAAGCGGCAATTTGTAAGATTCAAAATTTAGATCATTCCAATTTATATGATGATGCAGGTGTCTCATGTGTCATTAACGTCAGATTCATACAATAACTATAATAATACAGCTACGGCACCTCCACGTATTAAACATATTAAGATTGAGAGAAGTGCAATGTATTCAATGAAAAATAAGAAAGAAATGAAAGATTTAGAGGTACAGCCTAAGATATCCAATTTTAATTCTTGTTTTAAAAATGTTATAACTTATTAAAAATTATTAAATTAAAAAACCCGGGCAAATTAGTGTCAACCAAAAATTTGCTGGTTAAATTGGTCTGGTCAATTGGTCAAACTAGTCAAATTGGTCAAGTTTATTATATAAATATAATATTAAATACTGTATAATATATACAGTTAGATCTCTCTATAGTCACAATTTATATAATCACACCTCTATATAAGCAGCCATATCAAAACAACCAAAACAATTAACAAACTCTTTACAACTCTACATCAACCTGTGTTTATTATTATTCTGTATCTTGAATAATTTTAGCTCCTTGTAATTTCATAGCAACAAACGTACCTTGGCTAGTCTGGTTAGGTCAGACCTGTCTGAGTTTCAATTATATCTAGTTCATAGTCTATAAGAATTTCAGTTCTAACTTATCCAAGCTTCAGTTGCAAATAAAGTAGCTAAGTTAGTTTTTCACAAATAGTAGTTAGAATTCAATGTACTATATTATATATTATTTTTTTTTATCTTAATTAATAAAGAAATTCTAACAAGGTCAAGGTTACATTTATAAAAAAAACAAAATAATAATAATAATAATAATAATAATAGGAAAAAACTATTTATACACTACGTGTATGTACACGGGTACTAATTAATTGATTTGCAAATCCGCGTAAAATATAAATTATAGACCAAAATTAAACCCGATTTAAGGTTAGGTTAGGGTCAGCTTTGGGATTGGAAGGGGTTATAGTTTATATAAAATTTTGCAAGGAATTTTTTTTGTTAGAGCCCGAAGAGTGGTTTCATAAGCAAAATTTTAAGTTATCATATGCACCCGTGTTTATACACTAGTGTAGTAATTGCCATAATAATAATAATCTAAATTAATTTACTCGAATATATTATAAAAACTAACAATTTAAAATACTTTTTTATTTATTTTTTTTTAACCAATCCTTAGAACCATAGTCTTTATTTATTAATTAATTGTCCGAAGGACACTCACAGTAGGACCCCGGACAATTATATTTGATCTGGTATGTATAAAATGAGGTAAATTTTTAATAAAAAATTTAAAAGGTGGTATGTAAAAAATGAGTTTTTTAAAAAAATGTGGAGGGATAAAATGAGGTAAATAAAAAAATAAAAAAATAGTAGTAGGATTTTTATAGGTAAATTTTTACAATTTTTAAGGTAGTATAATATAATTGAGGTAAATTATTATACTATTATAAAATGCATTGTATATATATAAATTATTAATTAGATATTTCTAGTAGTACCTGATATTGAATTTTATTATATAATTTTTATTGAGAATAAGCAGAATATATGTAACAATGCAATGAATATATAAACTAAATAGAATATTCTTTTAGAAATACTAATTTTAATTGCACTAAATATTACTATAATATTATTTAAATTTGTTATATGTAGTATTAGTTGATTGTTTTTTGCACTATATAAACAAGTTAACTTTAATATATAAGGTAAATGGGGGTATTGTGGCAAATGGGGGTATTGTGGCGAACTATTCAAACCACCAACTTCCGTATAACATAGCCAACTTTTTTAATAATATTTGCACAACTATGAGTCTCCAAAAGGAAGAAACTACCAAATACGAATTAATATATTGTCAAGTAATACAAACAAAAAAATTTTGATCGCTTGCATTTAAATTTAACATACGTACGAACTTATATAAAAAAAAAAAACCTGACTAATACAGGTATCAAAAACCAGGCCCAAGGAACTAATTAAACTTTTGGAAATATAATTTATTACTTAACTAAATAAAATAAATTAAACTCAAAAATTAATCCGAAAAAAATATCCTCGCGTTCAACTCTACAAACCTGCTAATCTTACGCGTCCAATTATTGCACGTTATCTTGCTTTTTTAGAATTTGTATTACTTGAACATGAAAGTAAAATGACTACGTATAAAAAGGAAATGTTACATTCCGTTAGAACTCATCACGTTACAGTTAGAACTCGTCACGTTACAGTTTTAAACCAAAGACTTATTCAAGTTCATCACCTTTTGTTAGTACAGTATTAAGTTTATGTTCAAGTTTTTTGATCGTGATTCAAGCATAAGCCCAATACTGTAGCTTCACTAGTACTATATTTGAGTTACTTTATTAGCGCTTATTTGAGTTACTTTATTAGCGCTATATTTAAGTTACTCAAATAATAATGTCTGATTTTCGCGTTCTTCTTTTGCCCACGCATTTTTTTTTATTTGTAATCAGTAAATTAAATTTTTTTTTAATTAAAATTAAATTTTTTTATTAAATAAATTTTCACACTCTATTTTATTACAAAAAATTTTTTTTGATTAAATTAAATTCTTTATTTTTTATTACATAACTTAAATTAGAATATTTATTTATTTATTAAATTAGTTACGAATTTTTTTTTTTATTAAATTAGATTAGTTACGAATTTTTTTTTAATTAAATTAGATTATTTATTTATTAATTAAATTAATTATGATTTTTTTAATTAAATTAAATATTATAAATTATTGTGGTTTGCATTATCTCGTGACAATTTTTTTATGTTTAAATGATTGTGATTACGATCACGATTCTAAAGCCGGCCAATTAATGAAAATTAGCCGACTTTAGCAATCGTCACAATCATTTAAAAAAGAATTAAAAGAATTCATCTTAAACCAATCATTATAAATTAATCGCATTCTCCTTTTTTTTTTATTAGACATAAACTAAAATGCCAGAAGTTTCTTACCTTAATAAACAAACCAAAATTTCAACTGCAATTAACGAATTAAATAATCACCCCACCGGCCATAAACGCCCAAGTGTAAATAGTGTAGCAAAAAATTTTGGGATTCCTGAAACTACCCTTCGGCGTGCAGTCAAGAATGGTGGTCCTCCTAAGCGTCGGGGCCCGTCCACTATTCTTACCGAACATGAAGAAAACCAACTCGTTGGCTATTGCATAAATATGCAACGGCTTGGATTTGGTTTAACTAAGTCCAGAGTTAATCACTGTGTAATGGAAATAATGCGCCAAAACAATCGACCACACCCATTTGGGGATAAAGGTCCAGGGAGGGACTGGTGGGCTCGATTCATGAGAGACCATTCCGAACTATCCTTTCGAGCCCCTCAAGAATTATCCGAAGCTCGCGCACAAAGAGCCAATGCAACAATTGTTAATGATCATTTCAATAAGCTTAAACAAGTTATTAACCAAAATTCACTTACAGCAATGCAAATCTGGAATATGGATGAAACCGGGTTTGTTCTTGTACCTAAGTTAGAAAAAGTTGTTGCAAAAAAAGGCTCGCGTCAGGTAGTGTTACAAATCATCTAAAATTTTTAACCGATCAGTTGGTTAATTATTTTTTTAGTTGACAACTAGTTGCAACTAATTGATTAATCGATGAGTTGCAATTAATCGATTAATCGATTAATTGCAACTTATTGATTAATCGATTAGTTGTCAATAACCAACTAGTCAATTTTTCAACTTCCCGATTTGTAACACTAACATCAGGTCCATAAAGTTGCGCATGGAAATTCTCACGAGCATATATCCGTTGCTCCCACAATCTCAGCTACCGGGTCATACATTCCACCTTTGATTATCTACAAGGGTGTTTGCGCAATTCCGGGTTTGTTAGAAGGCGCACCCCCTGGAACAGTAATGGGGTTTACAGATACCAGATATATGCGCGAAGAACTTTTCCAAATGTATCTTACCCACTTCGTTAACTCAATCCCACCAATTCGCCCGGTCTTGCTAATGCTTGATGGCCATAAGAGTCATATCAGCTACACGTGCGTCGATTTTTGTCGCCAAAATGGAATCCTTCTTTATGCGCTTCCACCTCACATGACCCATGTGTTGTAACTGTCTGAAATTCTTTTCGCAAAATTAAAAAAGGAATTTGGAAAACAATGTGATAAATATTACAATACTACTAACAAAGTAGTAATAAAACATACCTTAGCGAAACTCCTTGGACCAGCTTTTATCGATACTTATACCCCATCAGCTATTTGCAACGTGTTTAAAGCCACAGGGATATGGCCGTTCAACCCCAAGGCCATAAGTTCAGACCGTTTAGACCCCTCATTAGCGACAGAAAGATTTGATTTTATACCTTCACCTGATCAATCTCCATCTGTTCAACCTTAGCAACCGGACATGCCATCCACACAACCAACTACTAAAACAACTATTCATTCTCATTACACCAATACAAATTTTACACAGTTAGTGACAGAACATGAGATGCTTAAAAAAGAAGTCAAATCATTAAAAGTTGAACTTACGTCGACCCAAGAAGAATTAGGAATTTTTAAAAGTCCCGGAACAAGTTCTCTGCGTTCGATTTTGAAATATAACCTCCCTCACACCCCACAAACTGTGAATTCAGAGGCTTCTTCGGAGAATAGATCTGAATCCGGAACTTCAACTGCACCTAAGAGAAAAAAGACGCTTCCATTTGTACAGCTTCTTACCAATGACGAAAGTTGGCAGAAATTGAAGGAGGCAAAGTAAGAAGCAAAGAGAAAGGCTGAAGAAACGAAATGGAAAAAGGAGATCGCGGCTCAGAAGAAGATCGAACGGCAACGAGATTTAGAGCAAAAAAAAGAAGAACGTGAACGAAAAAAATGGGAAAAAGAGGAGCACAAAGCTAAAATCAGCAAAAATGACCTTGTGCTGCTCGAAGTATTAGATCTAAAAAAAAATTAAATAAAAAATTTTCAAATAATTTTTTACAAGTAAAAAAAAAAATTTTTCATACCAATTTTACCGATTTTCTAATTTCGCCACAATACCCTCACCCCTTTAAAATTTGATTTTGTGTACCCGTGTACAAATCGATTATCATATTCTAAATTTGATCATCTTACTATGGTAATTTTGGAAAATCTGCTTCAAAATAAGCTTAGCATCGAATTCTAAAAAAGAAAAAAGGTTTGTTTATATAGTAAGTACAAAGTTTTGCTAGTAGCGACTTTAATTTCGCCACAATACCCCACTTTACCTTATAACATTTAAGTTATTATAAAAATTGAATCAAACATTGAATATAATATAAATTAGAGTAGCTGCGTAATGCAGACTCACTAAGACTAGAATGTTATATGTATAATTAAATTATAAAATTAAAATTTTCTTAATAGAATATATTATTTACATTATTCAATTTTTTTAATGATAAATATAGGTTTTAAATAAAGGGTTTAAAAATTTCGTGCACCTGCACGGTCATGCATTCCTGTGATTAACCAATTACAATTGATCACATAAAAAGATAAAAAAGTGTTCGACCTGCCAACCAATCGACCTGCCGGGCTATCAATCTGTCAACCAATCAAATCACGAAATTTCAATAATATAAAATATTTCAAGTTTTTTTTTTGATTTGACTTTTATAAAAATTTTATTTAAACCACTTTTATTTACTATATTACGGGCAACCAATTACATAATCATCATAGTAAAAAAAAAAAAAAAAATCCAGTTCCTGAATCTATTCCCGGCGCCATTCCCGTACCCTTTAACATTACTCATCTCTGCAAATTTTTTACAATATTCGAATACCTTCTTTTCATCCTTTTCTATTCTAATTCCTTCGAAATAACAATATCCGACATCGAATATTCCTTCTGCCAAATTCATCTCTGCAGATTTTTTAAATATTCGAATACATTCTTTTCATCCTTTTCGACACCGCGTTCTTCTTTATATTCTTCTAACGAAACACGAACCTACAAGAAAAGAATTATTAGTGAAATGAAAAAATAAGCCATAAAATAAAAAGAACAAAAAAAACTCACTGGTACTTAACTTTTTGTACCAATTACGTTCCCAAATCTCCATTCCCGGCGCTATTCCACGAAGCACAAACCTGAATGAAAAAAATTGCTGAAGAAATAAAAAAAACAACTAGTACTTATCTTCTATACTAGTTCCAGTTCCCGAATCTTCATTCCTGACGCCATATCAGTACCCAACAAAATATGAACCTACAAGAAAGTAAGGATAGTAGTACAAAAAAATAATTGAAAAAACAAAAAAACAAAAAAAAAACTGGTACTTACCTTCTCGTACCAGTTCTGGTTAACAAATCTCAATTTCAGACGGTATTTTATTATTCTAGCGAAACACGAACCTACAAAAAAAATTGGTAGTGAAATGATAAAATAAACCAAAAAATAAAAAGATCAAACAAAAATTGGTACTTATTTTTGTACCTAGTTCTGAAATCTCTATTCCCGGCGCTATTCCATAAAACACGAACCTGAACGAAAAAATCACTAAAGAAACGAAAGAAAGAACTGGTACTTATCTTTTGTACCAGTTCCGGTTCCCAAATCTCCATTCCTGACACCATTCCAGAACCCTAGCGAAACAGAACCTACAAGAAAGAAAAGGGTAATAGAATGAAAAAATAACTGAAAAAACAAAAGAACAAAAAACAAGAACTGGTACTTATCTTTCTGTACCAGTTCCAGTTCCCAAATCTCCATTTCCGACGCTATTCCGGTACCCAGCGAAACAGAACCTACAAGTAGTAATTGTCTTATTGTTTTTTTTTAATTGTTTTTTTTTTGAGAAAAGTTTTTTTATTTTTGTATTTTTAATTAATTTTTTTTTTTTTTTTTTTTTTTCTTTCTTTTTTTTTTTTTTTTTTTTTTTTTTTTTTTTTTAGTTTTTTTTTTTTGTTTTTTTTTTTATTTTTTTTGTTTTTTGTTTATTTTTTTGTTTTTTATTTCTTTTTTTAACCACCTTTTTTTATTTATTTATAATTCAGCATTTTTTGTTAAAAATAGTAGTTGAAGAACTAAAATATCTTTATTAAAATAAGCTCTTTTTTTTGTAACTAAATTTTTTTTAAATTTTTTTTTTATAGTTAGTTGGTTGTTTAAAGTAAATAGTAGATAAGTTTTTTTATATATATGTAGTAGGTAGATATTTGGTTTTTTTTTAGTTTTTGTTTTTTTTTATTTTTTTTCTAACTAATTTTTTTTTGCATTTTATTGTTAATAATTAGTTGTTGTTATTGGAGTCATTGTTATTATAATTATTGTAATTGGAGTTGTTAGTTACAAAGTTGCTAAAACCAAAATATTTAGGTTCTGAAAGATTAAAGGAATTAACTGAAAGGCACTATAGAAGTTTTTAGTTTAGTATAGATATTTAATTCAATTTCTGTATTACAATTTTTTTTGTATTATTTTTTTTAATAAATTAATAAATTTTGAATATATATGATAACCAATCAAAAGTGATTATATAATTTACATATTGACTGATTAGTATTAGTTATTATATGAATCATGTGATTAATTTTGTTGATCAATCATGGGGTCACCATGGCAACAGATCAACACCCAAATAATTTATTTCATTTAATATTTAAAAAAAAGTTAAAATTAGTCTGTTTATGGTTTTGTATAATATTTAATTTAACTCTTTTTGTGCAAATTTTGTTAAACCTTAACTTTTTCTTTAATTTCTCTAAATTCTGGTTCCTGTTTATATAAAAATCTTAATATTTGGATCGCATTTTTTTCTGCCTCTATATAGCTAATTTTTACTTCTTCAATAGTATTAACTATATTCTTTTCTTTTTTTTCTTTATTTTCATTTTTAACAATTTTTAAAAAATTTTTTTTGTTAATTTCATTATCCTTGGCATAAATATAATCAAATACAGTAAAATAATTATTTGTAGATTTGTTGTTAAATTTCAATTATTTAAAAGTTTAATTTATTATTTATATTACTAAAAATAAATTTTTTTTAATTTTTTGGGCCAATACATATTATTATTCATTAGCTTATCAAAATTTATTTAAAGTTTAAAATTGGTTGGAGTATTTTACATTTTAAACTAAAAATCAGCAAAAATATATATTTTAAGATTATTGTATATAAATTTTATAAGTTTAAATAGTATTTGTACATAAATATTTAAAATATATATTTTAATATTACTAAATATACTTCTATATTTCACAAGCCTTAACAAATTTTTCAAAACCTTCTTGTAGAAGAATAACTTTTTTTCCAACAATTTTTAATAGTATTTAATGATAACATGGTCCATATTTTAGCAATATTAAGTTTAATATTTTAAATATTATATTTGGCCATTTCTTTTACAACTTTATTTTGTATATCATCATAAGCACTAATTCTGTTTTGAACAAAAAGAGTTTTGTAATAACATTTAAACAAATAGATAATTTTGTATTGCAAGATTAAAGAATAAGAATTGTATATACTAGAAAAAAATTTTATTTATATAATCTGGCTATTGTTTTATTTTATCAAAAATACTATGTACTAATGCTTGGATAACTAAAAGCACAATTTTTTTTTTAATGCTTTAAATTTATAAGTTTAAAAAAAGGCAATTAAGGATATAGTTTCATTCAAGCTTTTAGATTCTTCACATTTTTGTAGATCTTTTAGTAAATTTTGCATATTATTTTTTAATAGGTCTTTAGCAAAAGTTTGTTATTTTTGGTGGTTCTTTCAGTAAGTTGTTTGTTTTTTTGGTTGGTTTTTCAACAAGTTTTTTTATTATTTTCAATGAATTTTTTGATAAATTTATTTTGGGCTCTTTCATCAATTTTGGTAAATTCTTTATGGATTTTTATATAAGTTTGTATAAATTTTTTTTTAATTTTTAGTAGGTTTATTAGAAAGTTGTCATAGTTCTTTAGTAAGTTTTTTATCATTTTTGGTAGTTTTTAAATAACTTAGTTGTTTTCAGAGGAATAATAGATTCTTCATAGTTTCTATATAAGTTTTTGATTTGAAGTAATGCTTCTAGTAAATTTTTTGTTGTTTTTGGTAGGTTAGTAGATTCTTTAGTAAGTTTTTCATAGGAATTTATGTGGTTTATTATTTTTATTTTCTGTTTCATGCTTTTTTTGATATTTTTGGCATGGCTTTTTGTTATTTTTATTCTGTTTTTGCCCATTTTTTTTTTTGCTTTATCTGACATTGTTTTTTGCTATTTTTGTTCTATTTTTGCTTTGTTTTTGTTCTATTTTTGTTTTATTGTTTTCTGTTTTATTTATCATTTTTCTTGTCTTTTTTTTTTGTTGTTTTTAACCTATTTTTTTGTTTCAATTCTAAAAAAAAAATTATTAAAATAAATAATAAAAATTAATAAAATAAAAAATAAAAGATCATATGAATGCTTATGATTGATCTTGATTTGTCAATTACAGAATCACTATGAACTAACACTTATTTTAAATATTTACTATAATATAATTTGTTAACAAACAAAGCTGCTAAGTTGTAGTAAATTAATTTATCTACAAAATAGCTATTTTTTTTTTAATATTCTGTTTAGATCAAAAATTAATGGTCTTTAAAGTTTGTATAGCCTTTAAGTATCACGTACTATAAAAATTCAAAGTAATTTTTGCAAGGCATATCTGCTAAAACAAATTACTTAATTTTAACTATAGAACTACTTTCTATATATTAACAAAAAAATATTACAAAATTTGAATACCTGTATAGTGTTTATACAAAGTACATTTAATAGCATTTTCCTCTACTAATTAAAAAATTATTGTACTAAAAAATTCAGAATAGTGTTTTTGTAAAGTACATTATCTAAAGCTTTTCTCTTACTAATTAAAAGGTTATCTTATCAAAAATTCAAAATGAGCTTTGCAAAATGAATAGGATCCTGAAATAGATATAAATAGATCAGGTATTAGTTTGCTTATTTTTGGGATTTTATACAAATCTTTTTTATTTAAATAATTTTTTTGTATTATTTTAGCAAATTTTTCTATTTTAATAATTTATAATAAATTTGACCTATTTATGATATTTCAGAATCCTGTATCTGCTAGTCTTTTTTTAGATAAGTGTTCTTGTATAGTATATTTGCTAGTGCTCTTTTATTACTAATCCAAAATTTTTTTGTACCAAAAAGTTAGAGTAGTATTCTTGTATAGCATATCTTCAATGCTTTTTTCTTTTTGATCTATAATTATTGTCACAGATCATAATTTAAAATGAAATCTACATTTTCTACTTAACCTGCTAGCTTTTTAAAACCCACTAATACTTGTTTATTATAATTTTTTTTAAAACTAATAATAACCCTAAACTAAAAAATGCACTCTAAAAAAATTTAGATTTCAAGATTTTTATATTATAATTTTATTTTAATCTGGATTTCATTATAATTTGCTACAATTATTAGATCAAAGATTTGTATAAGTTTTTACAAAATATAATTAATAATTTTTTTTTTATTAATCAAAAAATTATTTTACTGGAAATTTAAATATAGTCATGCAAAATATATTTGCTAGAGCTTTTTTTACTACTAATTGAAGATTATCATATGATAATTTAGCATGGTATCCTT
This sequence comes from Gigaspora rosea, assembly GCA_003550325.1. Taxonomy (NCBI): domain Eukaryota; kingdom Fungi; phylum Glomeromycota; class Glomeromycetes; order Diversisporales; family Gigasporaceae; genus Gigaspora; species Gigaspora rosea. The sequence continues at coordinate 289,642 of QKWP01000062.1, forward strand.
GTAAAATACATTTGCTAGTACTTTTCTTCTATTTAATTCAAGAACCTTGTACTAAAAATTTAGATAAATATTCTTGCAAAGATATCTACTAGTGCTTTTTTACTACTACTAATTCAGATTCTAGATATTGTGCTAAAGGTTTAGAGAATACTTGTGAGCAGTATTGTTATGGAACAGCTTTAAACAGTTGTTTGAACAATTTTGAACAATCTTAAACAATTAAATAAAGTAAAATTACTTTAAATTTTATTAAAATAATCTATTTTAATTTAATTAGAATATGTTTAGCACCTAAAAAATTTATTTTTTAAACAATTATATTAATTATTAAAGACTAAACAAGCTTTGAACAATTTTGAACATTTGGATATTTTGTATATAAACAAGATCAAAAAAGGCTTTGAATAGCCAAAATATACAATATGTTTGCAAGTGTATTTACTAATACTTTTATAATATGGTATTTGTATTATTAATTTCTTGGGAGTTTAAAAATTATAGCAGAGATTCCTGATGATCATAGGATACAGATGGTCCGAAGGGTCATCTGCATCATATGATCATCAGGAATCTCTACTGTAATTTTTAAGCTCACAGGAAATTCATGAATAATACCCTAACTTACGTTGTTCATGCCTACCTTCATTATAATTTTTACGTGATTATTTGTGACTGGGAATCTTCCCATAGAAAATTCCTGGTCATGATATGATCTCGTGGGAAATTATAATGAAGGTAGGCATAAACAACAAATAGTAAGGCAGGGTATTATTATCAAATAAATCTGATAGTGCTTTTTTTTTATTTATTAAAAAACTATTATAATAAAAATATTTTTGTAAAATTTATTTGCTACCGGTAGCACTTTTTTCCTTTCTAATCAAAGATTATTAGACCAAAATTAAATATATTGTTCTTATAAAGTATATTTGCTAGATCTTTTTCTATACTAATATAAGATTATTAGATTGAAGATAAGTGTAGTATTGTGTCTACTAGTGCTTTTCTCTTTTAGTTCAAAGATTATTATATTGAAAATTTAGAATAATTTTGTTGCAAAGTGCAATTTTCTTCTTCTTGTTTAAGATTATTGTACCAAGATTTAGTTTATTTTTTACAAATGCACTTGCTTTAGCTTTTTCTTTATTTTAAATTAATATTAACTCAAAGAAGTTAGTATAAAGTTCTTGCAAAATAGCTTAATTGATAATCCACTAGTTAACTGATGCATGATTATAGTGTAATGTAATACAAATTATTATATAAATCATTTATAGATGAAATGCCACAATCATCAAGGAAAAATATTTTTTTACTAAGTTAGAGGCTTCCAGAAATTACGTAATATTTTGCTACTAATAAATTTTAAAATTTTATCCCACCCACCCATATCTGATACTCTATTAGCCAATCAAATTTTATATTCTTTAAATTTATTCATATGTTTCAATTTATGAAATTGATAATAACTATTGCTCTACTGGGCTAATTTAGATGATTTAACTACCAAAATGTTCATCTCACTGAGACGATTCTAACAAGCCCAAAATTGTTAAAATCTAATTACAGGATCCCAAGATTATTCAACTTTTGTGTAATTTTAATAGTAATTTTTTAAAATAACTAAGTAAATTTCTTTAATATTGAATAACTTTTGATTCACTGGCCCGTTTTGAATGATTTAACTACCAAAATGTTTGTCTCAGTGAGTTGATTCTAACAAGCCCAAAATCGCCAAATTCTAATCACAGGATTCCAAGATCAATAAAGATTTTGTTTTGTTTGTCCAATAATACAAATCTTTATCGATCTTGGAATCCTGTAATTGGAATTTAGCGATTTGGGGTTTGTTAGAATCATCTTACTAAGACGAACATTTTGGTAGTTAAATCATCCAAAATGGGCTAGTGAATCAAAAGTTATTCAATATTAAAGAAATTTGCTTAGTAATTCTAAAAAATCACTATTAAAATTATACAAAAGTTGAATGATCTTGGAACTCTATGATTAGATTTTAACGATTTTGGGTTTATTAGAATCGTCTTAGTGAGACAAACATTTTGGTAATTAAATAATCTAAATTGGTTAAGTAGAACAATAGTTATTAATAATTTTATAATTTTATACTTTTGACCAGAATTATAAAAATTTGACCAGAATTATAATTATAACCTGATATTTTCAGAACCCTACCACTCACTAAAAAATTACGTAATTTTTGGAAGCCCCCTTAATGAGTCATTGCTAACTAATTGAAAATTGTAGAGCTTATTAAAACATATTTAATAGTGGTTAGTTTATTAAAATCAGCTTAGTAGATACAGAGATATTATCAAAAAACAATTGGGTAACTATGTTTTGTTTAAATAAAATTTTATATAGTTGCCTAATTGTTTTTTGATGATAACTCAGCATCTACTAGACCAATTTTGATTATTTCACCTTCTTTAAATTCATTATAATAAGTTCTACAACTTCTAATTAATTGTATAATTTATTAACTTAGTAAAAAATATTTTTCCTTGGGTAATCATGGCATTTCTACCTATAATATAGATTATTATAGCAGAAATTTCATGATTACCTAAGAAAAAATATATTTTACTAAGTTAATAAATTATACAAATTAATTGAAAGTTGTAGAGCTTATTATAATGAATCTAAAGAAGGTGAAATCATCAAAATTGGCATAAATGCTGAGTTATTAATAAAAAATAATTGGGTGATTTTGTAAAATTTTATATAAACAAATATTTGTTTACATAGAATTTTACATAGTTGTCCAATAGTTTTTTGACTATATCTCTGCATCTACTAAGCTAATTTTAATGATCTAATTACTATTAGATACATTTCAATGAGCTCTACAACTTTCAATTAGTTAATATAACTTTATTAACTTAGTAAAAAATTTTTTCTTGGATGATCGTGGCATTTCATTTATAAGTAATTTACATAGTAATTTGCATCACATTACACTAAGATCATGCATCAGTTGACTGGCAAATCATCAATTAAATATTAATTAGTAATTTGTGAGAGATGGAAAGAATTACTATAGTAATACTATATATACATGTGGGGGTATTAAATATAATAAAAAAAATTAATACCTATAATCTAGAGCCGAAATTAAAATTTTTCAATTCCTGCCAAGTTAACATCTTTTGTATTGCTAACCAAACTGTAGAGGCAAGTTTTCTCTTTCTAATAGTGGTAAAATCATTAAAATTGGCCCAATATATCAAGAGATATTCTCATTTTTGTCTTTATGATTATATGAAATTTTTTTGCAAATCTGCAAAGAAATTTCATATAGCCACAAAGACAAAAATAAGAATACCTCTTGATATATTAGGCCAATTTTGATGATTTTATCACTATTAGAAAGAGAAAACTTGTCTCTACAGTTTGGTTAGCAATACAAAAAATGTTGGCTTGACAGGTATTGTAAAATTTTAATTCCGGCTTCAGATTATACGTATTAATTGTTTTTATTATTTAATATTACCATTTCTATATATGGGATGGCTAAAGCCATGTACCCATGTGATTTTTTGAAAATTTAGTTAAAATTCGTATCAGACTATTTAGCATTAGGGTCAGGGTTTGGGTTAGGACCAATATAGGTAAAATTACCTTCCCAACATTTTTTATTAATGGCCCAAGATAGGTTTAGAATGCCGTTTTTATGTTCTTGCGTTTTTTTTGTTTTTTGACTTCTTCGGGCTGATCTGTGTAAACAAAATTTCGCGACTCCGTTTGGTTGATTTACACAAAAATGTCACGTGGGTACATGGCTTTAGACGACCCCTATATATAAAAATTCTGTACATCTCTCGCGAATCACGAATTAATTTTTAAAAATTTTTAAAAATTTTATTTATCTTCTATTAGAACCTAATAATTTTCTGACTCCTACCCTAAAAATTAGGTAATAAATGGTGCTCTCCTAATTGCTAAATCTTAATTACCATAAACGGCCATATAAAAGACCCGGGTCTGTTACATTTTCTCAATTTTAAATCCAATAGTAGACCCATGGGTCTATTGTATGGATAGGAGTCCAGTACCGGTTAATATAAATATAGCACAAGTAATACAAATTACAGCTATCCGAATGTTTATACTATAGTATACCAGTAGTATACCTGGGTCTTTTATCATTTTAGATCCTATAGTATACCCGGGTCTTTTATCTTTTACAAAAATTTCAACTCATATTGTAGAACCGGGAATAATACGTAGTGGGTCTACTATTATGGGGGATCTTTTATATGGCCGTTTACAGTAGTATTTAAATTTGATATTCTTATTTTCTTAAAGAATACTAAAGTTTTTTTAATTATTATAAAATGCATATAGTGTTTTATACTATAGGTAAATTAAATATGCAAATCTGTATAATAAAAACAAAAAAATAAATTTTTATATAAAACAAAAAATAAATTTTAATTACCAGTACTTTAGGGTTAAAGTAAGGCCTGGAATTTTATTGGGGCATTAGTATATACAAAATTTAGCAAGAAATTTTTTTAATAAAGTCACAAAGGTGGTTTTATAAGCAAAATTTTGAGATATGAATATTTTTTTTAAAAAATAAACAAAAAATAAAATTTTATGTTACACCTGATATTAAATTTTGATTGCTATTCTAAGGGAGCTTCTAGAAATTACGTAATTTTTTGGTAGGTGGGTGGAATTTCAAAAATATCAGAATATAATTATAATTCTGGTCAAATTTTTATAATTTTAACCAAAGTATAAAATAAAATTATTAATAACTATTGTTATACTAAACTAATTTAGATGATTTAACTACCAAAATGTTCATTTCACTGAGACGATATTTAACAAGCCCAAAATTGTTAAAATCTAATTACTGAGTTAGAATCACCAAGTAAATTTCTTTATTATTGAATAACTTTTGATCTACTGGACCATTTTGGATGATTTAACTACCAAAATGTTCATCACAGTGAGACGATTTTAACAAGCCCAAAATCGCTAAATCCTAATTACAGGATTCCAAGATCAATAAAGATTTGTATTGTTAGACAAATAATAGATCTTGGTATTATGTGATTAGAATTTAGCGATTTTGGGCTTATTAGAATCATTTTACTGAGATGAATATTTTGGTAGTTAAATTATCCAAAATGGGCCAGTAGATTAAAGTTATTCAATATTAAAAAAATTTATAGTGATTCTAAAAAATCACTATTAAAATTATACAAAAGTTAAATGTTCTTGGGATCCTGTATTTAGATTTTAACAATTTTGCTTATTAGAATCATCTTAGTAAAACAAAAATTATGGTAGATAAATTATCTAAATTGGTTCAGTAGAGCAATAGTTATTATTAATTTTATAAATTGAAATATATAAATAAATTTTAAAAAATATAAAATTTGATTGGCTAATAGAGTATCAGGTGTGGGTGGGTGAGATAAAATTTTGAAATTTATTATTAACAAAATATTATATATTTTCAGGAAGCCCCTAATTATTTTGTGTAACATAGAGTAACACACTATAGGTGCATTTTAGTAAACCCGGAGTTTTTTAAAATATTAATATTTAATTTGTAATCCATCTAAAAACTAGTGAAAAAACATAGTAAATAGTAGTGATATGCTTACTATATATTGTTTGCTTTTTTTTTGGAATTTGGAGTTTTTTAAAGAACAAACTGATTTTTTTCTAAGTAAACATCTCTTTTATATTAAGTAAAAGCTGTAGAGAAGAGAAAATTCTGGTTATAATAGTAGTTAAATTATTAAAATCAGCCTAGTGGATCACAAGATATGAGTACTCTTGTCTTCACGATTATATATTTATTTTTTTGTTTATACTATATAGTTGCAAAGGCAAAAATGCTCATATTTTATAATCCACTGGATTGATTTTAATAATTTAACTGCTATTATGCCCAGAATTTTCTTCTTATAATTTTTATTTAATTTAAAAAAATTGTTTACTTAGTAGAAAATTGGTTTGTTCTTTAGAAACTCCAGATTCCAATAAAGACAAACAATAGTAAATTTCTCTACGATTTACTATATTATTTCACTAGTTTTTAAGCGGATTATGAATTAAGAAAAAATGTGCTTGTTACTAGCAGTGACACTTCTTTGTGTAATATACAATCAAAACAAATATAAACACATGCAAATTTATTATTATTAAAGTTAGAGTACCATATGTTGCCAAAAATAAGCTACCTTTTTTGGACAAAAAATTACAAAACAACATGGAAGTAGTTTATTTTTAAATTGTTGAATTTTATAAAAAATTAAAAATTATACTAGGACCCCAAATAATCTATGTGAGATTATATTTGAGTATCATAGTAAAAATTTTTTTGGTTAGCACTTTTGGTTTGGTATATATAAGCTATATTTCAAACATGAGATCAAACTTTTATCCATCTTTTACTTTTTTTTGAAATATAATGTCTCTAAAAAAAAAAAACAT
>QKWP01000062.1:297025-349410 GCA_003550325.1 Gigaspora rosea
ATTCATAAAATTTTACTAAATAATTCTAACTTAATGCACTAATTAAACTTATTTAGCACCTAAAAATACATCAAATCGGCTATGTTGTTTTTATTTTACTTGAAATTTGGAGAAAATATGCTTAAATTTGACTTTTTTGATCAAAAATCCAAAATTATGCATCTGTTCTCCAAATTTCAAGTAAAATAAAAATAACATAGCCGATTTGATGTAATATTAGGTACTAAACAAGTTTAATTAGTGCATAAAGTTAGAATTAATTAATAAGAATTTGTAAATTATAAGAATTTGTAGAATTTTATTAATAAAATTCTATAAAATCTTACGATTCATAAAATTTTACTAAATAATTCTAACTTAATGCACTAAGTAAACTTGTTCACACCTAAAAATACATCAAAGCGGTCATGATTTTTTTATTTTACTTGAAATTTGGAGAAAAGATGCTTAAATTTGACTTTTTTGATTAAGAATCCAAAATTATGCATCTATTCTCTAAATTTCAAGTAAATAAAAATAATTATGCCGATTTGATGTATTTCTAGATGCTGAACAAGTTTACTTAATGCATAAACTTAGAATTAATTAATAAAAATTTGTGAATTATAAGATTTTACTAATTAATTCTAGCTTCATGCACTAAGTAAACTTGTAAAAGACAACTTTGATGCATAGCCTGCAAATTTTTTATTAAGTAAATCGATCTTAATTAATAAAACAATTTTATTCATTGTTATAAGTTCTACTTATCTCTAAATTTCTATAAAAATTGGATGATTTTTTATTAGTTGATTTTTATAAAATACACTTTTGTACCAAAAGAATCTATTATGATGCCAGTTAGTTTTTTACAAAAGTCCATTAGTAAAAAATTATCTGATTTTTATAAAAATTTAGAGATAGGTAGATTTTGCTATGGCGAACAAAATTGTCTTAATAATGAAGGCCAATTTACTTAATAAAAAAAGCCACTATTAGCATACTACGATTAAGTTTTATTAAACTTAAAATTAAAAATTTTTATTTTTTTGTTGTGTTAGCACGCGACATGTTTATTGGCTAATTACGCGGCGTGACAGACGTCATCACGTGATGTGACATATCTCTAATATCTAGAAGTATAGTGTCCTCAGCTACACTTCGGACAATAAAAATTACCCCATTAGCATTCTTTTAAATATATCTATTTTGCAATTTAGCTGTTTTCAAATATAACCTTTTTCTCTAATATCTACTTTTCAAATATAACCTTTTTTAAAAAACGGGCCTCTATTAACTATTTTTCAAATATGACCTCATATAGATTGTTCGGGGTCCTATTATACTAATAAAAAGTTATTCAAATAATGCAAAATTTTGTTGTAAGTGTATTTTGACTATAGATGCTAGTGAAATTAATTTCACTAATTTCATCAATTCACCACCAATTTCACCAATAGTAGTAAAATTATTTTACCATATTTTACCGCATTTCACCAGCATCTATAATTTTGACATTCTAAACAAGTTTACTTAATGGCACTTTTAAGATTTACTTAGTAAAATTTAAACTTTTATCTATCTGATATAGCAACTGCTGACAGATTTTTTAAGATTTTTAAAAAAATTAAAGGTAGCTTATTTTGAAAAGTAGTCAATATATAGTATAGTTAGATAAAGGGTTAGTGCTAAAAGTAACTTTATAGTAAAATTATACAAGAAATCTTTTTTTGCTAGAAAAAAGATAGTTACATAGTTACTATTTTTAAAAATGGTATTTTTTGCTTTATTTTTATATTACAAGATTAGGTGTAATGTTATACCTGATTTTTATTCTTATTGGTACAGAATTGTTACTACCAGTAACAAATAAATTTACTTAATATTTAAAATAAAGATCCCTTATTTGAAAATATTTTGTATAGATGCACTAAAATATTACTATTAAATAATTAAACTATTATAACTTTTTTACTACTATAATAAAATATAGTTTAAGCTTTTAAATAAAGTTTTTAAACAAAAACTTGCTGATTTTAATAATACTTTAAATACTAAAATTGGTCTAGTAAATCATAAGATATACATATTTTAATTTTTATATTTATTAGTTTTTTTTGCAAAAAAACCTATAGTTGCAAAAAGTTAAATATATCTTATAATCAATCTGCCAAACCAATGCCCATAATATTGAAGATATTGCTAATAGTTTAATAGATAGTTATAATATCAATATAGATAAAATCCCAAATGAAAAGGCTTATGCTTATATCAAATCAAATTGGAAATTGTTTATACAAGTATTCAAGAAGATCTGTTTAGAAAATTAGTTAATACATAATTGGTTACATGATGAATTGGAGCCATTTGGTGCAAATAGAAAAGGATATTCAAGCTGAAAATACAGACAAGCAACTTGGAAATCAGAAAGCCATACCTTATGTATTTATTACATCCTAATGGAAGAAAATGTAGAAATCAATGAAGACATTATTAGCCTTATAAATAATAATGAAGAGTAAACTATTGTAAGGTTATGCAAATGTGGCTAGAAGTTTTTCTAAAGCTCTGCAAGTGTCAGCATGTACCTTATTAAAACATATTACCATGCACAGGCATGAGCACTATGTTTTAATAGTACGCGTGCTGGCATTTGAACAGTCTTAAGTTTTTCATGTCTTCGGAGATTGAATCTCATAACAAGTACTATGTAATCGATTTGCACCAATAATTTCTGCTATAGAATATAAATTAATTTCCTGAAAACTAAAATAAAATACTTGTAGATTCAAAAATCAAACTTTACATTATTAAATTATTTTAATAAACAAAACAAAGTAAATATGAACCTTTAGAGCTTTGTTATATAAATTTAATCGACAATATTATTGTATTACCTGATTGATGGAGCTGTGGTTGCGGCCGTGGTGGTCATTACATCACCAGCACTTCGAGGGTATACTCTGGCAAACCCGGACAAATCCCAAATTCAAAAAAAATAATAATTGTTATTTATAAAAAATTAAGTCAAACAAGTAATCTTAATATTTAGCAAATATATTATTTATAATTATAAGAATATATATGATACTATTTGTTTAAAATAAAGATTAATTTGTTATCCGTCTAAGAACCGGTGAAATAACATAGTACTGTAAATTGTGGGGAAATTTACTATTGTTTTTTGCCTTTTTTGGAATCTGGAGTTTCCCAAAGGACAAACCGATTTTCTACTAAGTAAACATCTCTTTTAAATTAAATAAAAATTGTAGAGAAGAAAATTCCGGGCATAATAGCAGTTAAAAATCATTAAAATCGGCCCAGTGGATCACAAGATATAAGCATTTTTGTCTTTGCAACCATATAAAAAAAGTAAACATATAATCGCGAAGACAAAATGCTCATATCTCGCAACCTACTGGGCCGATTTTAATTATTTAACTGCCATTATGACCGGAATTTTCTCCTCTACAACTTTTACTTAATGTAAAAGAGATGTTTACTTAGAAGAAAATCGGTTTGTCCTTTGGGAAACTCCAGATTCCAAGAAAGGGGGTAGGCTAAAGCCAGGTACATCACGAAATTACCCGATATATAACCCGGATCAGTCCGAACAAAACAAAGCGAGACGGCAAAGACAAAAACACGAAATATTAAAAAATGGCTATCCAAACCGTCTTGTTTGACTAAGTGAAAGTGTCGGAAATGCGATTTTACTATATACAAACCACCTCCTAACCCAACCCTAACCCAACCCTAACCCTAACCCTAACCCTAATTAAAAATCGGAAAAATCGGAAAATCGGGTAATCTCGTGATGTACCTGGCTTTAGCCATCCCCCAAAAAAGGCAAAAATACATAGTAAACATATCTCCACTGTTTACTATGTTTTTCACTGGTTCTTAGGCGGATCATGAATTAATAATAAAATTTTTAAGATATTAATTTGGGATGAATTTGGGATGAATATGGGATTTGGGTGCGGACAAATTCGAACTAACATGTACTGTATATCCGAGGGCCGCTCTGGCTAATTCAATTATAGATACATGTACTAAATTGAGTTCAGATGGTTTTGTTCTATATCAATCAATTAATGCGACGCGATTTCATTTTTTGAGCAAAATGAATACACGCATCACGTGACTTTTTAAAAAAATTATGGACGACGCCTGAAACGTAAATAATTTAGCACGCGTAATAACGCTCATCGAATAAGCTTAATTTAGGCCAAATTTTGAAATTACCCATGCGTGTTATTTCGCGAAAATATGCTAAAAATATTTTAGTATGGTGAATGCCGAAAATATCGATATTGATATATATTCTGAAGAGATCTTTTTTTTTTAAATCCGGTTTATATCCGACATTTTACTTAATAATTATTTTTATCTATAATTTCTAGTTTCCGTATCTCAAATTTTATTCATTGAATTACTGTAAAAAAAAAAAAACGCGATTTAATCAGGATTGATCATATAATAGCCCGTGATCGAATAAAAAACTTCGGTGGGCAACATTAAATTTGAAATTCCACTTTGGCATACCGTCTGCCGTAAATCATCTATAATTTCGCCACCCATGATACCTCGGTTCTCTAAATCAGGCCAATCTTAACTCTAAATTCGGCCAACCTTAATGTTGAACCACCTCAAAAAACCAATTGATTAATGTATTTATCCTATTGCATGTAAAAATCCTATCACCAAGAAGACTTAATGTGAAAATTTTCTATACTATAAAAATTTTAAAACATATTAAAACATAGTAAAACATGCTAAAACGCATTTTGTAAAAATTATATTTCACTGCATATACGTGTAAAGATACAATAGGTATTACGAAAGATTAGATAATTATTCTGTTGCAATTATAAATTCATTATATATTAACCTGAATCGTAATTTATAGATATGTGGCATTAATCAATTTTTGGCATTACAGTATTTATTGTCAATCTGAGGTTTACAACTCACTTTTTAATTCCTTATATTGCGTTTTATTTCTGAATTTGCATTAATAATATTCGATAATTGTTCCAAAAATCTCTTTCAAATAAGAATTATAATCTGTTGAAAGTCATTAGAGATATGAGATTCTCAGACTCCAACTTCTAATTCAATTTTAAGAAACCATATTTTCAAAAATACATCTAATTATCTAAAATAATCTAAATAATCCTATCATATACGTACCGAATTCATAAAATTACAAAGCATTATTAAAATCATTTTTAAATTATAATTAAAAAAAGAGCGGATCAATTTAAAAAAAAAAAAAAAAGTTATATAAACTTGTATTTGAAATAACAGTTGTATAATAAATGTTTCCGTTAAACTCAACGAAACAGATAAAAGTGTTAGACAAGAGCATGTCAAAACCACTTTTCAAAATTCATTCTTTTGTTTTCTTGTGCTGCTTCATAATAATTATAATAATTACATCTGTAATGAAACAAGAATCCATTTATAATTATTCCCTATCTCCAACAAATCCTAAAATATAAACCATTCCACTCATTGACCCAATAACGATTTTTTCATGATCAACATCCATACATAAAGGTCCCATGTTGCTTGTGGTCATTTGATCAGCCATATTTTCCCATAACCCTCCAAACCTATTAATCCCCTTATCTTGCGAATAAACGTATATACTTTTATTATTATGCGTTCTGCTATTAAATCTTGTGCTAAAAATAATTCTATCTTTAGTATTATCAGTCGTTCCGCAAAATATTTCCGTCTCTGATGCAATCTTCCGTTTTATCACTGGATCCATAGATAAATCCGGTTCAATTATAACTTCGTCTACACTTTTTGTCTTTTGACTCGTTTTAATGTATTTGTTTTGCCATCGAAGTTGATATATTGTACGAGTTGTTGAACACGTCACATCCATTCCTGATGCTGAAAACCATTGAAGATGCGAATTATCCGGGATTTTGTATTGATGAATTTGGAGTTTTTCTTCAAGTGCATACGTACGAATCCAACAATCACTATTTATAGCTATTAGGTTATTGTCGCCCAAAAGTTGAATTCCAAGAAGCTGTCAAACAAGTTATTGTAAGCATGAAAATATATATTAATTATATTAATTCACAACGCTAAGTTAAATATATCACATACCATATTACCAAATCCTCTCAAAGTATGCAATTTCGTCCCTTCTTTCAAATCCCATACAATAACTGACATATCCTGGCCTGCTGTTACTATATATTTTTTATTCATTGATAGTCCCTTGATACCGCGATTATGACCTGTCAGTGTCATTAATACTTCACCCGAATCCATGTGCCAAACAAGTGCCCTACTTTAAGTGTATAGAAATATCGGGAAAAATGTAAGGCAAAATATAACTAAATAAATCAATAATTAATTAATTAAATTAATTTGAGTATATACCCTTGCTCATTAAATCCAGCAGCAACCATCCTCATCTCTAGTATGAAATCAACACAACTTACAGCTTTGCCTTGTAAAATTTTCACACACCTACCATTCCTCATATCCCAAATTCGTACAGTCTCATCATAACTTCCAGTAACTAATGTATTCTTTTTCAATTTCAATGCGGTAACATTGGAAGTATGCCCTTTGAGGAATTTAACGGATTGAACTTTACCAAGAACCCAATTGTGCTCACGAAAATGAAGACCATGATAAATCTCCTCCCATTGTTTAGGATCAGATGGATATACAAGAGGAACTGGGTCATCTTGAGTAGCTGATAAACACTTTCCTTTCCAAAGATTAGGCTCATTAACCATTTCTCGCCAACGTCTCGATACTTCTCTAGCACTACAAAGATTTTCGGCTGGTAATTGCGAAAGAATTTTAGTAGCTAGTTCATTTGGAAGGGTTCCAACTACGTCAAAAGTTGTTTTTACATAATGTTCTAATATTGCTTGTTGTGCATGAATGTCATGGGGGTGACAACATTCAAGAAATTCAGCTAATCTATAATATTATGACCCGTATATTAATATATAACAGTTAATATTCATTGGGAATAATGCTGAAATTCGCATTATCACATGATGATCTTCCGTATAAGAAATTTCACTGTTAGTGTCAGTATTAGGGTTTGGGTGTAACCAGATTTTTAATTACCCTAGTGGAATTAGGTGTAATATATTTAAAAATAAAAAAAAAACCCCCCAAACCCTAACCCAACATCATGTAATCACGTGAATTTCAGCGACAATTACTAATGATGCGACATACTGAGCTTGTCTCTCTTCAGGTTCAAGTGTCTTTAGATAATCTCGTATTTCTTGTTTACCGTTATGAATAACTGTAATTATACTATTACTAGTTCCCACACCTGCTGACTTCTTTGTACAATTTCGATGCTAAAAATTATGTTAAATTATGTAAATAACTAAAAATAAAATTAAAAATAACAAGATTGTTAAGTACCTCATGCCATAGTTTATTATATCGATCTGTTATTGTATTCTTGGAAATTAACAACATATTCTTCTCTACCTCTTCCTTGATAAGAGCTTCACTCAATTCACGAATTTTTTGATTAAGTTGAGTGATTTCACTTTTGTTCTTATTTGGCTGAATGCATTGTTAAATATACAAAAAGATTATAAATACTTCAACAAATATAACAATATTGAAAACCTATAATTATTGTGTGTTTTACATTTTATCGTTACCTTTCCTTTCTCACCGTTCCATAAACTAGCGGACGCCGTGAATGATTTACGATTGTAAGCTTCTTGTATCATAGACAACCCCATTCGTAACTATGTTGCAAAATATTAAGAAGTAAATATCATGTTCAAATAAATAATAAATATACTTCACGAAATATTTCTGAAAGATAGTAACCTGCTCATCCGGATCAGTAAAATGATGGTTCGTCGCTACTGATACTATGTGAGTATTACTATCCACATTATCATTACTTTTCCAAGATACTTCAGATAACTCGAGAGGAACATCCGGCTTCCACGGTGCATTTGATGAATAATTTGATACGACCGACGGGGATCGCGTTCCATGAAGAAACAATCTTTCTAACTGTTCTATATCCATATCTTCTAAATTTGCATCCGTGGCGATAGTAAAACTTGTTGATGTTGGCGAAGTTTCACTAGTTGATTCTGGAAAGCTACAACTTTGCGTCGTATTTTTTTCTAATGTGGCAATTGTATTTTTGACATTAACTGATTTTAAGGATGGTGAAGATCTGCCATTAATGTCTTCTGATGCGAGACGAGTAGTTGGAGAAACTCTGTCTACTTCTAAGGAAGTATTTGACGAAGATTTCCTTTGTGATTTATCTTCAAAAATCATTGAGATTGAGTCAGAAGTAAAAGATTCTGAAATCGATGAGTTTAATTTCAATCCAGTTTGTGTAGGTAGTGGTAAAGTGCGCGATTTAAAGGGCGGCATAGAAGATGTTTTGGATGCATCAGGCGTTACAGACATAACCCGTGATGTTCTTTTTGAAGGAGAATGTATATTTTGTGATGATTTTGTTACTGTGGATTTCGTAGTACTTAAAGTTTTGGTGGCTTTTTTAGAATCCTCTTTGCTGATTGTTACCGAAGCATTCACTGAAGCATTAAAAGTTGGATCATCATTGAATGGCACCGGAGA
Organism: Gigaspora rosea; assembly: GCA_003550325.1. Taxonomy (NCBI): domain Eukaryota; kingdom Fungi; phylum Glomeromycota; class Glomeromycetes; order Diversisporales; family Gigasporaceae; genus Gigaspora; species Gigaspora rosea. The sequence continues at coordinate 305,630 of QKWP01000062.1, forward strand.
TCCACTCAAACGTTTCGAACCAATAATTGGACTAGAATGCGATGAGGAGGCACTACCTTTTGCATTCCCATTTGACAAACTTTTTGTCTTTGCTTCTGCAGAAGTGGTCTTAGTATTTTTTGTCGAATTCTTAAGATCTGTTCCTTGTGTCATTATTGTAACTTTCTTTTCCATTTCTTTAAGACGGAATAATACGGGTAAAGAATCAAAAATACAATTAAAATTAGGGATTTTTTACAGGATTATTCACATCATTATTATACTTTGCAACAATAATCAAATAATCATTGTATATAAACTTTTTTCTTTTTTTAAAAAATGAATTTATCAAATAAGAATGTTAATTCCACAAAAATAAAGATTTAAATAATGAAACCTTAAAAGTATTGACAAAACATTGAAAAGAAGGCATAAATATCTCAGTAAAATAAATATAATAACACTATTAAGACTAGATGCTATTAATAGACATATATGTGCAATAATGAACCAAACCTTCAACACACAAATTCACCAAGACGGCTTAATTACTAACCTTATCATGGATTAAATATCAAAGAATAATAATTACCGCCAACGTATACTGCCAAATTTTTTTTTTTTTGTTAAGTACAAGAAAATTCGGTTATTTTTATATCTAATCAAGGAAACAATAGTTTCGACAAACAATGGGAAATAACACCGAGGCAGAAATTTAAAACGCAAATCATTGGGGTACTAACCACCTTAAATAAGCAAATCCCCTGACTTCTTAAACAAGTTTGGCGTTAGGAATAATTATTCATTATTCATTAAAAAATCCTTGAAATTGTGCACTTACCGCTCGTGCCATTCCACATGAGGATCTTACATGCATTTATGCATTTATATGCATTTGTTAAGTAGGAACGAGTATCAAACGCCATATTACTACATCAGAAAATTAGAATTATAACTACGCAGGACATTTTGAACCAATAATTTTTTTTTAAAGCAGCCAAAATTTAAATCCAAATACTAAATTTTGATTGGTTAATATCTCAAAATTTTGTTTTTAAAAAATTGTTTTTTAAAAATTTTATTATATTTTTTAGATATATATATGTGGCCAAATTTTATTTTTTGTTATTATTTTTAAGGCGTGCTTCTTTGGTTCGCTAAGTTTATTAAATGTTATGATATTTGTTACATAGATGAGTGTACAACTAGCCACACGTGCCTAATTTAAGTAGTCCGCAACCCAACTACGGAAATTGCCGTCTATGTATGCTAATTAATTAGTATCAGGTTACCTTGTTAATAACTTGACGGTCTTAGGACTACATTATCCTTGCAGCAGGGTCTGCCAGTGCAATTCATGTCCCACTCATGTATTACTCGGTGTTTTGGTAGTTTACCCAAGACCAATCAATACTTATAATTAGGGCTAACTATTGAGCCCTTACCACTACCTACCTTGTTCTTACAAGGTTTATTCTAATCCCAATATCCATATCCAATCTTTTTTTTGGTCCTTATACTAACCCCTTCCAAACTACCAAACCAGTTAGCTCAGATAGATCAATTTATCGGCATTACCGTAAATTCTCGAAATAGCGGGCATGGAAAATCACGCCCCCTAAAAATAGCATAGGTGATATCAAAATAACACCTATACGTGTCCCGAAATAACACGCACCCCACATATATATTTTTACATATATTGCTTAATTTATTAACAATTGTAGTAATAAGCAAACCATTCTTTAGTTTTCACCCATTCTCTGAGAAATCAACTATAAACCATACCATATTCTTAAGCTTTAGTTATTTACTTTCTGTTAAACTTAAATTACCATAACTTTATACTCCTGTCTAGAAAATGCAATGCACTTTTCTATATAATTATACCTTTCATCATCTACCAGTAATTCAAGATATTTAGAATTTAACAATGTTTTACTAATACAAAAGTACTAAACATGAACAAATGTATATGTTATGCATCAGATGCATCTTTGTGTCAGATAACACCCAGCCTAAATTAGATTAGGGTTAGGGTAAAATTATGGTAAAGTTAGAAGTTAGTTTGAGGTTAGTTGTTGCTGATTATTTAATGCTGGTCATCTGATATACATCAGATTCAATCTAATGCAAGTTTTAGTCTAATACACAACTTAGATGTTTATACAAGATGTTATTTTGTAAAGCATAAAGGCCAAAATTACAATTTTATTTATTTTGAATGAGATTACAACCATCTTTTATTTTTTTTGTTATCAGATTTTATTAACTACTAAAATAATAATTAGCAGATTTTTGAATGGTTTTTTCATCTATTCAGTACCTATACCATCTTGGTAGAAAGCTTTAAGGTGTTTTTTTTTTTTGAAAAAATTTATTGTAAAAAAAATTATGTGTTCCAATTGTTTGAATTGAATAATAGAATTTTCATTTATTTTTCTATTTGCAAATTATTGTGACTTGTCTACTGAATTAATTTTTTTATGTTTTTAGAACCTATTATTAATCTAATAAAAGAAAAATAAAATTTAATTGTTAAGGAAGGCATCAAAAATCAGATGATTTTTAGGAGAAAGGAAGTAAAAAGTTAAAATTACAAATATATATTAAAAAAGGAAAATAGATTTCTGATAAAAAATAATTAAATGATTAATAGCATGTTCTTAATTATTTAATAAATGAATTTAAATATTACTGAATAATTCTATTGACAATAGAGTATGTAATTGTTTTACAAACAAATTTATCCTAGAATATGCAAGTAATTTATTTCTATTAATATTATTTATATGGTTTTTGACAATTAGCTTGAGATAGTACAGATTCAAATTAAAACCAGTTAATTCAAAAGATTTGGTCAAAATATTTGTACTAAAGAGCTTATATATAGCATTTTTATAGTTTTCTTTTGTAGTAAATTCTTTTTTCTTTTTTAATCTATTTCTACTTTTTTTTTATTCTACTTTTAAAAGGTTTGTTTATTAAGATATTAGAGAGCTGCAAAATGCTAATCATTTTTTTAAATATTTCCAAAATATCCAAACCTTCTATATTTAGTACTTTAATTATATTATCATTGATATAATATAGTGATAATTAACAAAAACTATACCTTTATTTTTAAAGAATCTATTTGCCCTTACTTAAATAACTCATAGAATATATATAAAAATTATTAATGTCCTATTATATTTGTATAAAGTGCTATTGCTACTAAACATTTTAAAAAACTTGCTTTTGGGGTTTTTTAATTTAAAGATTACAATAGACTAAGTTTGTTTTTAAAAACTAATAACCAAAACTATTATAAATCATATCTTATTACTTTTTGTTATTTTAATTAGAACTTAATAAGCAACTTGAAACTAGCTTATGATTAAGTTCATACTAACAAAGAATTTAATATGAAATTTTAACAAAAATTAATACTTTTAACTCTTATTTATATAAATGTAACTTTACAATGCAAAAGCAAAAATTAATAGTTTTAATTTTTATATAAAATTGAATTCTATTTTATTATTAAGAAATTCAAAATATTTCTGATAATCTGTAACCAGAAAGTGTTTTAAACATTTATTCTTATTAAAACAAATAATAAATATAAACCTAATTAGATAATAAAAAAAATACAAAATCGTAACAGATGTTATAGCTTATTAAATAATGATCAACAGGTAAGCAAAATTCTTTTATAAATACGATAGCAGAGTGAAAAACAGAGTGCTAAAAATCAAGATCTAGATCATTATCTGGAGGACTACAATACAAAACACTTTCAAATTTGTGATACCATTACTTACTTTTACATGCATTTTTTCGCCTAAAGCAGAAGAGGATCTTAGCCAAAAAAGATCAAATCTTGGTCTGAATATTCAAATCATGTCACACAAATATGAAAGCGCCTTTTGAGAGTATTAATAAAAAAAAATGATATTATTACTGTATTCAACAAGTCATACACCTGCCCATGCGCTGCAAGTTTTTGTTATCCAATGCCTTATCAGATTTTATCTCTGTAGATCATTTCTAGTCAAATTTGGCTGAAAAATTTTTATAATTTGTGTTATTTTACTAAATTGCCCTAACTTTAAAATTATTATCAAAAATTGTTATTTATGTTGTTACCAAGTTTTGTACAAGTCATGACATCATATTTTTTGCTGTACTTGCAATATAAACATATTGGTAGTACTTTTGTCTAGTAACATATTTATTAACACTAATCATTGATTAAACCCAGAAGAATTTAACCAATCATTTGATAATAAAATCCAGGCTGGAAAGCAGTTGATTTTTTTTATATAAATGTTTAAGATTAACAACCCATTAACGTAACGTTACTTTGAATTATCGATCTTAAACATATATATCAACTTTTTTAAAAAAAATTGACTTTTCAGGCAAATTTGCCTGGAAATTTTATTATCAAATGAATGGTTAGGTTCATCTGATCTTGGAAAATCATATATTAGTGCTTTTACTTATTACGATTTAGTGTTATATTAGAATTTATCAAATAATTTAAAAATTCTAGGCAAATTTGCTAGAAAACAGTTTAAGGGATAATACAATTTTGTGTAACTATATTTTGTTATATTTTATGTAGATTCAATATAAGAATTAAATTGATTAAGTTGTTACGAAATTGATAAATCTTAGGATTGAGATGAGTTTTGAAGGCGTGATAATATCAATAATTGTAATGAAAAAAGTTGTGCATAGGATTTCGAATTGTCAAAGATGTGTGTATGGTTGATAGGAATATATTAAAGTGAACGGGAAATGCAACATACATGTACATATTTGGTCACGTTTTATGTATATTATATAGGCACATATGTGTCTTTTAGCTCAATAACTACTAGGTCAAATTTGGTAATTTTTTTTATTTTAATACTATAAACTTCTAGAATAAAATAAAGGAAAAATTTGTCAAAATTGGTTTGGTAATTAAGAAATATTTAAAAAAAAGGTAAAAATATCTTAGAAAATCAAGACTGCAATTGTATTGTTTTAAAAAAAATACAATTGCAGCCTTGTTTTTTTAAAATAATTACTGTTTTTTTAAAAATTTTATATAAATATTTCTCAATAACTACCAGAAATTTAGTAACTTTTTTTTTATTTTCATTTACAAGTATATAGAATTAAAATAAAAAAAATTTGCATTTTATATTAGGAATGCATCAGTTCGGTCCGGTCCGGTCTAGTCCTTAAGAGGTCCATTATCATAGTGTTTATAGTCCTAGTCCGGTCCAGTTCTTCAGTCCCATAACTAGTGTATTGACTCGATTATGTTGTGCTCGATCATTGATCGATTTAGTTCAATAATCGAGCACCAATTAAGGTGCTCGAGCAACAATGGGTCAATCAATGATTGATAGTGCTAATCAATCAAATGAATATATATTTGATCGACTAAAAGTTTTTTGATTATCTATATCAGGAAGATAACAATTCATGCGCAATAGTTACCTTTCTAAAATGTAATCTTTGAATTTAATAACGTACATATTTTAGTCTATATTAATAATTATAACATAATCAAATTAAATAAAAGCAATTTTTTTCTATACCAGAAACAGAGTGCAACGAAGTGCATGGTTATCTGAGAAGTGAAATGATTTGTGCAAATACATACTTGTTATTTAATGAATATCGGTGAATACGGTGTATTCCACAGATTAATAGTAAAATCACGTGGCCGAAGGCCACGTGGTTTACTATTATTCTGTGGAATGCACCGTGTTCACCGATATTCATTAAATAACTAGTTTATCCCATGGGTATGACGTAACAACGCGTGCAACACAACTTAGCTACTGTAGTAATTTAACCTTTATTTCAATAATTGACCTATTATATTTATTTTTTAAAAAAAAATAAAATTGAATGCAAAAAACAGTTAACTGAAGAAATTTTCAAATTGCAGAGAATCTCTCGTGTAAAGAATACTACAATAACAAGTGTTTTAAATGGCTGTGCCTCAACCAGTTTCATAAGCTATCAAGTATGAAAAACGAATTTAAGAATTTAATTCTTCAAGTTCAAGCTCTCCTATTATCTTTGGAACCTTCGGCACATTCAAGACTACTCTTGAATGATATTTTTAAACGTTACTCGCTTTAAACCTTTTAGACCATTAAAAAACGTGATAATAATATAAAAATAAAAAAAATAAATAATATTTTAAATATTTAAATAAACCTTTTTTTTTTATTGAATGAAAAATTAATAAAGTACATTAAAATTCTTCATCTGCCTATAACAATTTTAAAACCTTTAGTATCTAGTAAAGTCCTTCACCTGCTTACAACAATTTTAAACCCTTCGAACCTAATAAAGTCTTTCGTCTGTCTATGACAATTTTAAAACTCTTCGAATCTATTATAGTCATTTGTCTTTCTATGACAATTTTAAAACCCACCAGATCTAATAGTCTTTTCGCCTGTCTATGCCAATTTTAAAACCTACGCCCTAGTAAATATGACTATTTTAAGACCGGTAAAGAAATACTAAGTCTTGTTGATTACATAATCTTGAATTTAGTTCACGATCTTTAACTTTTAATTAGGGTTTGCTGTAAACAAAAATTTTAACTGTTAAAAGATCAAAACTTAACGTTAATCACACCGGTCTATATGAAAATCATGTAACACATGATTTTCATATAGACCGGTGAAAATAACCTAGGAAAAAAAGCACGGGTTGTTACATAGTACCCATGGGATAAGCTATTCTTATTGGTCGCTCTTCCATATGATGAGGATTATTATTAATTGTGGCAGATTAAAATGAAATCAGATTAAAATGAAACTGGTGACCTTTCTTGCTCACCTTTAAAGCTTATAAAACCCACATATACTCATTTATTAATAACCCTAACCCTAAACCCTAACCCTAATGCTAAAAAAAACCCCCAAAAATGTCCCCTAAAAAATTTTAAAATTTTGCTTAAAAAATAGAAAAATTTCATTTTAATCCGATTTCATTTTAATCTGTCACATTAATTATTTTATGCATTTTGACTTACGCAGTAAGTTAACAGATCAAAGATGGCTAAGCAGGGATATGCCAGTGGCAATCCGGTTATGCCAGGATCAACTTTTAATTCTGATCGGGAGTATGATCACACATGAGATCAGATAAGCAGATTTGAATTAGCTGCCTAATTTAGGATCACAATGGAATGCTAACAATATTTTCATTGTCAGGAGAAGATGCACGCTACGAGCAGACCAGCTGCCATCTCTGTTAGAAGCAAAGTTTGCATAACATTATTGCAAAACATTATTGACCATCACAACATTATCCCTTCTATAAGGTAACAAGGGATAATAATGCAGACGATGATGAACAGATAAATTACGCATTGCCAAGGAAATATCAATTAGCTTTTAATGTACATATGATATCATTCAGAGTTTTTCATTCGAAAACATTTCAATACATGGAGGCAAATCAAAGTGACAAATTGGTCTATCAAGGCAGGCGTTATAACTGAACAGATATCTATAGCCGTGGTGCAATTCTCCGGAGAATTTCAAGCGAAAGTACACTATCCCAAACCTTCGAAATAAAGATGATAAGCTCTATAATCATCTTTATGAAAGGAAAAGAACTTATTGAAGATACACTACATCGATATTCTGAACTTTACAAACGTTGGGATAACGATTCCAATGATTGCCCAGAATAATATATGTGGATTTCCTTGAGTCATCAAAGACAATATAAGCGTATATTAGGCTATATTATCTTTACTGTACATACGTATCTAGTATGAATGATTTAGTGAGGAACAGCATCATCCCTGAGAACCTGAGGAACGAAGCAGGTGAATTCTCCTCTTGGACAAGCCAAATTTCTTAAAGCAGTAGATTTTGCCGTGATTTTTCGAAAATGGCCAACATGGTTGATGACAAACTCAAATGTATATGATAGAAAGCAGTGCAAATATACTTGCAGAATATTACACCAATTTCATTGGGTCTTAATATAAAAGATTCGCCTACAGTCTTAAATTGTCACCAGAAATCAAACTCAATAATGAAGGCATTAAGCCAACATGGTGTAATGCAATATACAGCAATTCGAAATACTGCTTGCAGATTCAAATAAATCAAAAAAAAATCGTTATATGATGCGTTGGTACGAAGTCAGTGGGGGCTAGCGCACAATAAATAATTATGAACAATCACGTGCAGAGCAAATTCAAAAAAAAAAAAAAAAAAATTATTATTATTAACATAAGCATTGAGCCAACACTATACAACATATTGCATGAGGGAGAAAATTAAAGAATCGCCTGCAGAATTCGATAAACATTAAAAATTGAACCAAATAATGCATTAGCATTAAGTCAACGGGTTGAAACTTATTAAATGATGAACAGATAGATATAACCTCTAAGAGAGATGTAATTATATAAGATTGCATTATTTGATTCGATAAATATAATATAATCGATTAATGATTGGCCTAATGATTGATCGATTATATATACTTGAGGTTATAAATTATATTCTTGATCGATCATACTCGATCAAGTATATATAATTGATGTTTGATCGATTAAAAAAAATTTTTTTTGATCAATTATCGATCAACAGTTTTTTTGTCAAGTCAATACCCTACCCATAACGGTCCTTTAATGATTACGTCAATCTTAATGCATAAGATTTTATTGGCCAAAAATAACGTAATTATTTACTGTCAGATATAAACAAACATCATATGATCTATGTTACACCTGATCAAGAAATTTGATTGGGTAATACAAATATCACAGTTATATTTACAAGGACCGGTCCTTTAATGGTCCCACAGTTCTTATCGGTCCCAGTCCAGTCCCAGTCCTGGACCAGTCCTGGACCGGTTTTTTTCAGAACTGATGCAACTCTATTTTATATTTTATTAGCCAAATTAATTTTGCCAAAAGTTTTATCAATCATGCAGTCCATCAATCGTCAAAATTTCATCAATATGAAATTACAGACAAATTGGTTAAATAGAATTATAAAAATAATGAAGATATTGATAATTTAAATAGTATAAATAATGCAAACAAAGATATTAGTGAAATTTATCTATTGCACTTCAATAAATATGTCAAAATTTTAAAAAGCAAATAAATAAAGCTTTTATTAATTGATCTTTTTTTCTATAATTATAATAGTTCATTAATAGTTTTGTCAAAAGTTTCATCTATAGTTTTGTCAAAAGTTTCATTAATTGTCAATAGTTTCATCAATCATTAGTAGTTTTGTCAATCATCAAAGTATTATTAGACAAAACTATTTCATCAATTGTAAAATAGTTTCATCTTTATTGCTCACCCTGATTAGAGGTCTGACTCGATGAATACTATTCACTGAATATTCACTGAATATTCGAATATTCGAATATATAATTTTTCACTGAACGAATATTCGAATATTTAAAATTTCACTGAATATATTCATTGAATATTCATTGAATATATATATATATATATATATAATGTTACAATTTTATTTTATTTTTTAATAATTTATTTGCAATTTTATTGGCTAATTTAAGTGAGATATTATATAATTTTTTAAAATTGAAATATATTTAATATTCAATGAATATTCAGTGAATATTCATTGAATATTTTCAAAATTTTTGAACAATATTCGAATAAAAAAATATTGAACAAATAAATATTCGAATACTTATTTTTTGACCAAGTCAGACCTCTAACCCTGATGATTTATTGAATGATAGATGACAAAATCATTTAAGTGAACCGAATTAAACATTATGTCATCCTAGTGATTTTATTAAATAATTAAATAATTATAGTTAATCATATATTGTTCTGAAATACAATTGTTAAGGGTAGGGTGAATGTAGATCATTTATCATATGATTTTAGTAGAACAATGAGATTTATAGAAAATAAAAATGAAACTTTTTACGGTTGTTATTAATTTAGCCAAAAATTTTATAATATGTTGTACAAAATACTCTTTTAATAATAGTAAAATTTTAATAAATATAGTTTTAAAAAAATTATACTTCTATATGTCATAAAGTTTTCTGTAGTTGGCTCAAATTTTCTGTAGTTACACAAAAATAATTAATTCTAATTGGTTGAATCTATGTTGTTTACAATCGTAATTGGTCGATCACCTGGTTTCATATGATTACAACGTAATCACTATTAAAAATGATTTACGTTCACCTAGCATGGTTGAAGTTTGTTTTTATTGGCTATATGTGTCAATCTGTAGATTCCAATTTTTAAACCACAATTGGCTACTTAATTTCATATATAAAGTAATAAAAAAAAATAAAAATAAAAATCAAAGTATATATATTTCAAGTTTTGCTATAGTTGAGTTTTGCATTCACATTGGTTGGGTAGGACCCGAAATATACATAGATAGGTAAGGTGACTTTTAAATTTTTTATTAATTGCTATACACAAGCCTTTTTTATAAGATTAGTATGCAAAGTTTATATCTTACAATAAAAAAATTAAAAAAATACACAAAATAAAATTCTTACCTCGATTATAGTATAAAATTTTATAGTGATAAAACAATTTTTAGTAGCAGACGTATTTTTTAAAAAAAATTCTTACGCATATAAACTTGTGCATTGACATGTACATACATACTATGTACATACTAAGGCTCTATGTTTAATAAAGCATATGCAAGCCACTGGAATATTCCCACCATTGTATGTAAATTAATTAACTAAAAAATTAAAGTAAAATAAAAATATCATATATATTTAAATAATTTAAAAATAAAATAAATAAATAGATTAATGAAAAAAGAATAAATCTAGATCTTGCACTCTGTTGGTACTCTAATATCTCGTGGGTCATATGCAACAATTTTATTGAATGAAATACATTAAAAAAATAAAATCATAAGTTTTTATTTTAAAAAAAATACAATAAGCAAATAAAATAAAAAAATTTAATTTATGCAAATCGATATAGCAAATGCGTGGATTCAGAATTCTATATAAAACGGTTGATTTTACCATATGTACACCCGTATCTAACTCTAATTTAACTAGGAAATTTCAAATCAACTTTAATTCTGTTTCTCCTTACAACCATATACATAAAGATGAGAGAAATAATAATTGAAAAAGTATTGGTATTATTGGTTGAATTCGTGACGCATAGTATCAGCTGGTGGTCTCTACACAGCACAGACCTGCTTTGATGAAAAACTATACAAATTTCCATGGGTGGGGAGGGTTCGAGTACAACGAGTCTTGCTTTTTTTCGGTCTGTTGACTTATATCAACTAAAAAAAAAAAAGGAAAAAAAATATATATCTATATATAATCAACCAAAATCTTACTTACAGCTAGCATCAACGACATAGCCAATGAGATCTAACCACCAGCACCAACAACAATGATGCTCCAACGGCAACCAATTGCAACATAATTAATAACCTATAAAGAACAAAATACAACAACACCAACTACAGCTTAATCACTACCTAATCAGTACAAACGACGACCTACTCGACGACTCCAATGACGACTAATCAACATCAGTTTAATTAGCGATAGAACAAAAACAAAATACAGTAGCACTAGCTACAATCTAACTACTTACCAACAATGACCAATCACTAGTACTAACGCAATTTCTATTCAGCAGTAGCAGCGATGACTAAACAACAAAGAACGAAATACAGCAACACGACTACGACTTAATTACTTACCAACAAAAACTTAAAAACTAGCACCAGTCCATAATGACGTAGCAGTAATTACCGGCACCTACGAACGACAACGCGACTGCTATATTTAATACAGAAATAAAAGAAAAAATATTTAAAAAATAAATATGATCTACAATCAATTAAATAAAAAACAAATATGTAAAACGTACATATTTAAATAAGAATTAACAAAAAAATTTAAAATAAAATAATTAATAAATTAAAAATAAATTAAATTAAAAAAGATCGTTTAAAAAAGAATAAATATATATAAAAAAAAAATTTAAAAAATCGAAAAAATTAAAAATATATAAAGAAAAAAAATTTAAAAAAAATTAAAAAAAGTTTAATTAAAAGTTTAATAAAATATTAAGTTAAAAAAATAATAAATTAAATGTTAAAAATTTAAAAAAAAATAAAAAAAGAAGAAAGTTAAATAAAAAAATTAAATAAAAAAGAAAAAAAAATCGAAATAAATAAAATAATAAATAATAAAAAAATAATAATAAAACAAAAAAAAACTTAAAAAAAATAAAAAAAATAAAAAAAAATTAATAAATAAAAAAGAAAAAAAATCAAAATAAATAAAGCGAAAAAGAAAAAAATTAAATAAAAAAACTTAAAAAAAATAAAAGCAAAAAAGAAAAAAATTAATAAATAAAAAAAAATTAAATAAAAAAAAATTTAAATAAAAAAAATTAAATAAAAAAGAAAAAAAAATTTAAATTATTAATTAAATAAAAAAAAGCGTTTTTTAAAAAAATTGAAAAAATTTTAAATAAAAAAAAAGAAATAATTTATACATCGCATGTGCGATGTTGTCGCACCTGCCGTAGATCATAAAATCAGGTGTAACATAAAATCAAAACAATTAGAATAACCCATTTTTTTATTAGATTGGGTTAGAGTGAAGTATAGATTGTGTGTATGGATAAGAGGGGGTTTTATAGTAAAATTTTGCAAGGAGTTTTTTTTGTTAGAATCCTAAGAGTAGTTTCATATACTCAATTTTAAGTTATAGACGATTTTTGACAAAACGAATATTTGTTTTGAATTTTTTGATTATGTAACATTACACCTGATCTTGAAACTTGATTGGGAGAGCGACATATAAGGCGCGTCGCATAGGGCAATGAATAAATTTACTCAAAAAAAATATTAAATCAATAAAAGAATAAAAAAAAATAAAAAAAATTTAAATTAAAAATTGTAATATAAAAAAAAATTTTAATAATAAAAAAAGAGAATTGCTAATTATAACTAGGGGTAAAATTACCTATTTATTGTATAACATTAAATAAATTAATATTATATATATTTATACTATTAATTACAAGTTTATAACTAGTTTTATTTTTTTATTAAACTGGGTTCAAATTTTAATACTGGGTTTAAAATTTAATTTGTATAATACAGTTAGTATTAGTATAACCCTAACCCTAACACTAACAACTACTAATCCTAACAACTACACTTAGTTACGCTAACCCTAACCTTATTAACCCTAATCCTAATCCTAACTTTATACTAACTTTAATTCTAACTAACTAACTATATACAATTATACTTTTTCCAGACCCTCATTAATGAGACGCAATTCCATGTCCGATTCTAGGTAACTAACTATATACAATTAATACAATTACATTTAGTTATGCTAAATCTAACCTTATCTGTCATACTAACCTATCCCTAACTAATTAACTAACTAACTACTGTAAAATACAAACCCATGTACCCTGGGTCTCAATTTAGTACCGGGTGCCTCTATATGGGGTATACTGTATTAAGACTCTCCAACGGTCTCTGTAGCACTATAGCCAATTGTTGATATCTCATGTTGTTTTCAATTTCTTGTTTGTTGTGTCTAATGCAGGACCTTGGTGCGCATGCCCATTTTCTCTGCAATGTTGTCATCTGATTTCATCTGTATAGTAACACTAGTATTCCCTTCCTGTTTTTCTTGTTCTGTGTCCAGTATTGCTGTATCAAGGTTTTCTATTTGGGTAATGTCCTCCTTAATACTGTTGTCCTCCACTGCCTCTAGGTTTGTTTCATATGTACTCTGTTGTGTTTCTATATACTGTATTGCTGGTATGTATTCATCAATTTCTTTGGGTGTTTCCCTAATAAGAAAATGCTTCTTGTGCCGTTTGTCTGTTGCACTTCTGACTTTAACCCTCTGTTACGTTTGTATTCCCGATATGACCTGAATGCAAATAAGAATTTTAGTTGAATGAATTGAGTAAAGTTATCATCGATAAATAATTTACCTAAGTAGTATGAAAAAGGATGCAAATTCTGAAGATAATATGGAGCCTGGTAGAGTTGTTGAGCAGACCACAATTCATTATTATTTTGTCCAGCCGAATCTCCACTCTCAGTAAATTCAAACACAATCTGAAGTTATTTTGTCCACAAGAATTAATATCTCTCGCAAATTTCAAATATGACCAAGTATTTTTATCAGATTTCAAATGCGACCAATAATTGCTGCCTTTAGCAGATTCCAAATACTCAGATTCAATCATTTTATTCATATATCTTAACCTATTTCATAATTTAAAAAAATAGCACTTAGAAAACACACAATGATCAAAATTCGTAACAGCCTTAAATTAGAAAGAATAAATAGTAATGCTTAAAGTATAAAATAGACTTAAAAAAGTCGTAACAGCCTTATTATGTTCATATAGAATGTAGCTTTTGAACCTATTATAACGGAATTTAGAATTGGATATGTACATAGAAAATATAACTGTAATGCAAGAATCAATACCTTATGTTCATAAAGACATGTAAACAAAAGAATGAAAAAATGGCGTAAAAAAAAAGATATAGGTTGTCATATGTAAGATATGTTGTATAACAGGTAAAGTTACCACCGTTATTCTTTAGTTGTCATACTGTCGTCATATATATAATGATATGTTGTATAACAGGTAAAGTTACCACGGGTAAAAGAAGTTATTCTCTAAAAAAAATAGTAAAATAAAAATAATAATAATACGACCTGAGTTATGAAATAGTGAAACCTGCTATGACCATCGCGTGAGGGTTTTTATATAATAAAAACCAATAAAATGCAAATTTTACTATTTCGCAACTTAGGTTTTACCCTGTTCTATAATAATAATAATAATAATAAACAAAAAAAAATACGTACATATGCAATATAGTGGGAATAAAAAACATGCTTTTTTACTTTATTTGTTTATTTATTTTTTTTTAAAAATCGAAATACTGCTCATGCATGTACTCAATTTCAAAACAAAGGGGCAGACCAAATTATACTAAAAATACGCAAATTAAACTTTTATATATAGAATTTTGATATACAAATATGCAAATTAAAAATCTAATCTTTTTAATAATTTTTTAAAAGAATACGCAAATGTAAATCTTACTTCATTTAATTTGTCTATGATGGCGACGCATTCTCTGACCTGACCTATCTATATATGGGCTTAGTGCTGCAAAAAGGGGGTAAATCGACAAAACAAAAGATCTTCAGAAAATCAATTTTTATGTTCATATGGGCTAATCCAAATAATTGCTGATATCTCTTGTTCTACTGGTTCATTTTGAATGATTTAGCTATCAAAATGTTCGTCTCGATGAGATGAACATTTTGATAGCTAAATCATTCAAAACGGACTAGTAGATCAAGAGATATCAGCAATTCTTTGGATTAGCCAATATGTATAAATTATAAGAAAATACCAGCTTCAAAGAGCTATACTACAAAATTTTATTAATATAACTGCTTTTGTGTTTTAAGTAAAAAATGTTCCAAATCTTATTTTAAATTGATTTGTATAGAAAAAATTATTTTTGAAAAATTGTCAATTTACCCCTTTTTTGCAGCACCAAGCCCATATATTTCGGGGTCCTGGTTGGGCCTTGCTTTTGGTCAAGTTCTGCCATTGATTGAGCTTTGTTGTGGTCAAATTTTACCAAGAACAAGCTACTAGTACTTTGCAATCAAGTAATATTATTGTCAAGTTTTTTTTAATAAAATTTTTTATTGGATGAAAATATGTTTTATAAACTGTTAATCAAATATAATTGCAATCAAGTAATATTATTGTCAAGTTTTTTTTAATAAAATTTTTATTGGATGAAAATATGGTTTATGAACTGTTAATCAAATATAATTGCCACTATTATTCTTTTAATTACATGGTTTTTTATTGATTATACCAATAGTTCTAAAAAAAATAAACTATATAATACCTCTAAAATATTTGTGATCATTGCCGTAAAATATTAAATAAGGAAAAGTTTTAACCTGTAGTCATGAATATCACCATGAATATTATGCTATATTACAATATGACTGTCGTTATTGTGATTACAATATAAAAAAGTTTACTGAATGCTTAGAAAAAGGTCAAAACAAACTTACTGTAGAGAAACTAGAAGAGAGGAAAGAACCCACACAAGCAAATGAAAGCAATTCTAAAATGAAAATGCACTTGAGGTGGTGTCTCATTGGTAATTTTTGCTTCGTCTTTGCTTGTAATAAATGTTTCAAAACATGCGATCTCCTGTGATCTCCAAGATTTATATAAAATAAAGTAACAAAAAGTGTACAAATAAGCTTGTACTTTTTGTATTAGAAAAGTTCTAGTTCACTAAACCGGTTGCGATTTTTTTTACCGAATTAACCAATCATATTTAGTAATCGTCTGATGATCATCAGTTGATCATCTGATCTAAACAACCAATACGAACAAACTTCAACCATGCTCGTTCACCCTACCCTTAAGGTGAACAGAATGATGATAAACTTCATACTTGTTAGTCATATATTCTCATGAAATGCAAATGTTAAAGTGAACAGAATTTAACTTCATACTCACCCCGGTAATTTATTGAACACATAAATGGTTACAGATACATTTTCTTGAAAACTATCTTTAAAGTGAAAAGAATTAAACTTCATACTCACACTGGTGATATAGTGAATGATTTCATAATATAGATTGATAACAAAAATATGATAATGTAATCATCCAAACGATTAAATTTTGCAATTTCAAATAGGAATCAACCAAATTTTTTCATACAATTTGATCACGTTTTGGGATGAGTTTGCTTTTTTTGTCAGTTGACAGAAGTCAACAAATAGCTAAGCAGGGATATGCCAGAAACGAACTGGTCAGGCCCACCATTAGCAATCTCGTGTGAATCAAAAATTTTAATTAGTTGCCTATTCAGGCACTTTCTAGCAACTAATATCAATTAAAATTTATTTAATAAAGGGTTAACATCTAGTATCATTACCCAACTGACATGTGAATGTGAAAATATTTATCATTATGTCATTTACCGCCAATTTTGCATATATGAATGAACAAAAAAAAAATGCAAAAACCTGTTAGATAAAAACCTGTTCCTGAAGATTATTTGGCACCACCATCTTATGAAAGGGTTATTCGACACCTGCAATTTTTTTTATTCCCCAGCCCTTCATAGTATAGATAGATAGAAGATATAGATATCCCGCATAGTATGCAGATTAAAGGTATTTGCTCTTTTTCATATATATTCGCCTGTTATTTGACTAGCGAAAAAAATTTTTGAGCGCTATGCGCTTGCGCTGCGCCTGAGCTGCTTTGAAGCGCTATTTTTGTCTCCAGCGCTTTTGCTTTCGCTAGCGCTTAGCGCTTAAGAATACCTCCTTTTACAATCAGTTGAAATTAGTGAAACCCAAAATTTCCTAAGAGAGTTACACTGGAGAATATCAATTACCAAACACTGAAACATGAGCGATGAAACCATCCCAAAATTTACATATAAAGCAATCAAGCATACCACAAAAGCACTAACGATTTCTTCTAAGCGCTAAAATCACATGTATGATTAGAGATTACGATTAAAAAATGCACGCGTGATCTGTTGTACTGTACGACAATCTGATTGTTTGTATAAACTATAAAGGGTGAACGTACGACTTCCTTAAAAAAAATTTGTGTCTGAGCAAGACACAAATATATAAGTAACCATGTCTACTCTTCCTACAATTGACGAAACAGAAAAATGGAATACAGAAAAGATAATCGAATTTTTGAGCAATCAAAATTTAAATCTTACGGAAAGTGATTTCGAATTTTTTCGTAAACAATGTATTGAAGGCCAAGAATTCCTTGACTTGACTCAGGAAGAACTTCAAGGTGGATTGGAACTGGGACCGGCAAAAAGAATAGTGAAATTAATTAATAAAATAAAAGGCGAAGAACAGGGTAAGTAGTACCACGACTGCATTCGAATATTCCAAACCTATACTGCTTTCTCCGCAATAATTTCAGATTTATTGTTTGACAAACACATTTACTTTCTTTTGAAGCTGTCACCACTTCGAGTCAGGAGAAAGAACTACTTCTTCAAAAATTAGCCAAATTGGAGAAGCAACTTAGAAAATCCATATATGGTAGGTGTAATACATTATAATTCTTGTTTGTGATATAAATATGTTGTTTTGTCAATCATTACTAATCCATATTCACCTTGCGAGACAGATTTTGATGTTCTTGTAGCACCAAAGAGAATTAAATCATTCAAGTGGCCCGCTAATATAGAGTCTACAACCATCGAGGAATTTAAAAAATCCCTTTATGACATATACAAATTACCTACTCTAGAAAATCCGTCAGTGGTATTCAAGTTCCTGAGTAATGGGGACCAATATTTTCCCAGAAATGATGTCACGTTTTGCGAGATGTTGCGACTACTAGTGTCAAAAGATAACTTAAAAATTTCAGTATTCATTGAGACCCCTCAAAGCCATTTAGCGAATGGACATTCCCGAAAGTGTGCCAACTATACGAGCTTAGCGATGACCCGAATCCTAGCACTAGGGCATTCCCTGTCTTTTCATGTGGTTGTGTAGATCTAAAGGACGAAAAGGCACAAATTGTGGTTAGATACCTTATGAACTGTTTGAAACTTCTTCAAGATATTACCCCTCTTGATATGCGTATGAAGCAACGAAATCTATTTATTCATACTATTACCTTATCGCAGGTGTTTCTTTTTACAAAGACGATTTTAATATTATACCGGAAAAACTTATTCAAGGTCGGAATGGGCAGGGGAATGTCGATTATGCGATAGAGTGTAATTCGACCCGTAGAACCGTTGGCTTAGTCGAAGTTAAAAAGGATGATTTTTTGAAGGGGTTTGCTCAAGCATCTGTACAGATGGAATCATCCTTGACAGGTCGTAAACGTAAAGCTAATGAGATGGACGATGATGAGCGTGGAGTGGATAAGGTGTTTGGGATCGTCACCGATGCGGAAAAATGGTACTATATGACATGTACGCTTGATGAGAAGGGAAAACCGTCATTTGGTCTATCGAAGCCAATTTCTGTCCCTTATAATAACAATGGGGATATGCAAATTAGCGTAGAAAAGGTTCTTGGCCATGTAGTATGGCTGTTGAAAGAAGCACAGAAGCCGGTGGAGGCATCACCGAATGGAGAACAGAGAGTACTAAAAAAGCATAAGTCATCATGTAATCTTACAAACACATAAAGCTAGTTTAGCCCCGTTAGGTAATTTACTTTATTTTTGGTAAAGGCATGTATCATTTTCGAGTACGTCACGATATTTTGTAATTATTTTTGTATTATTTTTTGTATACTTCATGATATATATAATAAAGCGTGTCTTTTGCTAAATTTTTTGGTGTTTATATCGTTGGGGTATTGCAATGGCAGTAAATTTTTTTGGAATCACATGAACTAAAACATACTAATATCTCTGGTTTTTGAAAACGTCTAGGTTATTACTGTATTTAGACAATAAGCAATGATGCAAGGCATTTACTGATGTTGAGGAATTAATGATGCGTTACATTATAAATATTTCTAACAACCTTTACTCGCAATCATAGTGGTCATTTATTTTCATTTTAAGTTAAAGTAGAATGAATTTAAATAAACGCAGTAAGCATTTACAATTATTATTATGCAACAATAAAGCAGGCCCTAGCGGCAGATTTTAGTGTATACATACTCTTTGCATATAAAATTGGAACGGACACAATTTTTTTTTTATTTTGAATAGATCCGCATTTTATGTAAAACAATGGCAGATTCACAAACTACAATTGCTTCATTAAGAGAATTAAATACCAAGCTTACAGTCGAGATTAGCGAGCTTAGAAAGAAGTATGAAACTAAGAATATCGAAGTCAATGTCGAGAATGCAAAATTAAAACAAACTTTAAAAGATTATGAGGCTAGGTTCGCGAATCTAGAGCATAAAGATGAAGAAAAGGCTATTCATATTGCAAAATTAGATGATGAAATTAAGGAAATTAAACAATCTTCAACCAATACCAGTTCTATCGAGAATTCTGACAGCACTCCTGAACAATGCCAACCTATTCGTACAGAAACCAAATTATTGGAGGATAAAGAGAAGGATGATTTCTTGGATGAAGCATATAGGAAAAGTGTTAGTGATGGGATAAGACAACGCAATAAAGAGAAGAAACTTTAAGAAGATTCAGAGACATTTGTAGCTTCCCGGAATGTCACCACTTCCTTGGACAGAAAAAACGGAAAGGGGTTGATCCAAGAAATGTCTTCATCCTTGCCTTCACTCAAAGAAAAGATACCAGAAGTATCAAATCATGCGACCAAAATTTCTGACCCTATAAAAAAATCCATCTGGATATGCACGTGTAAAGCACAGTGATCTGTAGAACGGCCAGAGAACCGGGTTTGCACATGTGAATTCCGTGTTGGCACGGCATTTTGGACCGTACGGGTTTGGCCCCACCAGGAGTCTAGACTAGGATGTCCAGGATTATGCGAAAGCATAATATGCGCATAATTTACCAAATTTTCGCATCGCATATGCTTCACATAATTCGACAAAAAAAAGCACTCATATCACGTGGCTGAAATATGATTGGCTGTTGGGAGACGTTAACTTCATTCTGCAATACTTAATTTGTGCCTTGGCATTTTACTTATTTGCACGGGTAATACAAACCCGATTTTGTAAATAAACTAAGTGCGTGAGATAAAAACTTAGGGTTAGGGCCGTAACGTTAGAATCTATAGGGGTTAGATGATGTTTATTATATGTAAAATTTCATTCCCGTCGCTCTCTCCGATTGGCTATTTCCTCTCCAGGAGTTTGTATTACGCGCGCAAATAAGTGGATACATAATTTAGAGTGGCAGAAAGTAAGTTCTGATGTAGAAAATGAATGAACCTAAATTACAAGCATAGTCGAAGTAAAAACTTAAGCAATGTCAGAAAAAATTCTGCGCATAATTTGACCTGTACCGCATACACATTATGCGTCACATAAATTTGCATAATTTGGGCCATTCCGCATAATAATTCGCATAATATGGAGTGTACAAGTTTTTGGCCAATGAAATTGCTCAAAATAGAATAAAGTTAGAGTTGGAACCGATGTATTTTTTCACTAGTTTAAACCGAGTTGATCAGTTTAGCATATGAAAAATAAAACTGGTTCCAAATTCTAGATAGATAGGACAAAATGACCAATCACGACACTTTTAAAAATTTCTTTGGTCAATTTTAAGCGGCCTATATACAATGTACTTAAATTAATATACAAGTTAACATAACCTAAATAGATATTTAAAAAAATCTAATATTAGATATCCGAGAATTCGCGCAATTTTTTGCATATTTTGCATAATTTGTGGTATATCGCATAATATGCTGCATATTTTAAGCTAAAAACTTGCATAATTTGCATAATTTACAATTTGCCGCATGCATAATTTGGCCATCCTCGCATCATAATCCTGGACACCCTAGTCTAGACACTTTTGCAGTAACGTGACCATCACATGGTGTGGCGTCTTCGGATTAACTTATTGGCTTTATTGTTAAGATTAGGGTTTGGGTTCGTGTATATAGCCTTAAAAGGTCTCTATATATATGTAAAATCGCGTTCTGGACATTTTTATGTAGTTTTTAAGGCTGATTTAAACACTAGTTTTCGAGTATTTTTGCACTTTTCTTCTTGTACACGTGTTTTGTTTTAATGTCGGACTGATCCGGGACGATCAAAATTTACGATCTCCGATTGGTTGATTTTCATGCGCCATGTCACGTTTCTGCAAAAGTGTCTAAACCCCTGGTGCGGTTGTACGGGTTTTGGCATGGGTCGAGGCTAGAGTGTCCAGGATTATGATTCGGTAAATGCCAAATTATGCATCCAGTAAATTGCAAATTATGCGAATTATGCGGACCTAGGATTAAGGTTAAAAAAAAATTTGCTGATCAACCAAATTTCAAGATCTTCTGTAATGCAAGAAAATTTTATAACCGTCTATGAAACGTGTTATAAAATTTTATTATTTTCGAACACTAACCTTATTGCGCAACTTACATTGTACATGTACAACCAATAGTGTGTATAATCAATAATTGTTACTATATTCGAGGTGTTATGAATATCAGTATGTGATTTTAGTATGATTTTATCAAACCTTACCATAGAGTTTGCTTAATTATCACGCCCCATAGAATTTAGGGTTAGCTCTACCTGAAATTATGATTAATTCCAGCTGGGTTTTTTAGGGAGTGATAGTATGGTTTGATAAATCACATCCGTACCATACTGATCTGTAATTCCCTATATTCGGATCTATTAATTTTAAAGTATAGATGCTAGTGATTGGCGTCGTAATTCAAATCATGAATGTAGTAATGTAATAATTATTTACTACAAAAAGTAGTAATTGTAATAATATTTACTACACATAGTAAATATTATTACATGTAGTAATTATTATTATATAATTTTTATTACCACAAGTAGTAAATATTACTACATGTAGTATTTATTACTACATGTAGTAAATATTACTACATGTAGAATTTATTGCCACAAGTAGTAAATATTACTATATGTAGTATTTATTACTACATGTAGTATTCATTACTACATGTAGTATTTACTACTATATGTAGTATTTATTACTAAATATAATACGAAAGGGTAAAACCCGCGCTGAGGTAATCACGTTATTGATGCAGATTTAGCTTAATTAGGGTTAGGGTACTATTTTAGGATAGTTAGATGGAGATCTGTATCAATAACGTAACTATTTCGTCGCGTGTTTCACCCTGTCGTAATATAATTATTATTATTATAAATAAATACACTATATTTTATTATTTTTTTTATTTTTTTTTAAGTTTCGTCAGGCATCACTAATTACTACATATTACTACATGTAGTAAGTAATACTACATTACTACATATTACTACATGTAGTAAGTAATAATATATTACTACATATTACTACATGTAGTAAGTAATACTACATTACTACATATTACTACACGTAGTAAGTAATTATTACAATTACGGAACGTTAAATCCTGGGTCCCCAAGTTGCAAGAAAATCGGCAACATACAGGCTTGAGATACTTACCAATGTGGTAGAGGCAGCTGCATGGCTTGAGATACGAACTCCCGAGAAGTATGCCAATAAGGGATCTTCTGGGTCACCAGATTGCGGGTATACCAAATTGGAAGCAGAAAGCACCTACCTGGAATTACATACACCAAATTGGAAGTGATAATATTAGGAAATGTGAGTAAAGATGGACATGTGAATACTGATTGTAGGTTGGGGAAAAGGGACGTTCAAAAACCAGGCTGGCTATATAAATGGGAGTATGGTAGGCTCTGGTAGGTTTAGATTATGGATAAAATAGTCCAAGTCTTAGTATTTAGTAGATAGTATAATAATTGTAAGCAATATATTGTAAACGATTAATATACACTCAATAAAGTCTAGAGGCATGACCCCACCTTAACACCAAAAAAAAATAAATTATTACAATTATGGTTTAAAAAAGACTATGTAGTAATATATGTAGTAAATATAATTGTAGTAATTAGCTATTTACGACACCAATCACTAGTAGATACTATGATAGTTTAGCCAGCATTATTCACATGATTCTACTTGGAATTAGCTAGCATTAGAGTATAATATAGGCCGAATTGATAATACACTCTGTAATTTAATCTGTGTAATGACAATTGACCAATAGAAATTCCTTTATACAAGAGAAAAAATAAATTATGCGGGCTTCTTTAAATTATGCGAAATCATATATTTTATGCGCTATAAGCCGAATTATGCGAATATTATACCGGATCATAATCCTGGACACTCTAGTCGAGGCACACGTAAGTTCATGTGCATATATTTCTTACGAGTTATAAGCAAGAGTAAATTCGATTTAGTTAGAGTAGCATAGCGACATTCGATTTGATTGGTTAAAAAAATATAAAACAAGTAAACAATATATATAATATAGATCATTATATAAAAGACAACTCATATTTAATAATTTTTTCAATTAACTTTAGGGTTAGGGGCATTCTATATTAGGATTAGAATAGGTTTTAGATAAATATATAAGCAAAGTTGTCTTCTTGACATTTTTGATTAACACATCGAGGTAGGTTTAGACTGCCATTTTTTGTATTTTTCAAGGTTTTCGCTTTTCTTTCATTTTTGCTTCACCGAAGATCATCAAAATTCTATAATTTGATTGGCAGCTGATCACATGATTTGTTTCTGCTTTAGACGATCCCAAATTTAGATATTCGTATTGAATACTAATTCCAGAATGTACCAAAACCCAAGTTGAATATACCAAATTAATTTTGCTCAAGATCACTAAGACTTTTACTAATGAAACACTAATGAAACCATAGTTATTCATTAAATTATAGCTTTTACTAACTAATATAGCTAACCCTAACTTTAACCCGACCCTAACTTTAATGCATTCTAACACTATTCTAACCATACCAACTAACCTAAAAATTTGGCAAAAATATCATTACTATATAATTATAAGCAGTCAAATTTTTTTATAACAATCATTTATAACCAATGACCATCTCTATATATGTATATATCATGTAATAAATATCATCAGCTAAATATATAACTGCTAATGCTATATAAAACAATTATAATATATCAGCATGTTACTAATATCTACTCTAACTCTAATATAGCATATATATTGCTGACTTGGATCTTTTAATATCAACAAATACAGAAATATAGCATAAAATACATAAGACATGGTATTTATGGAATTTTGTCATATATGCACCAAAAGTATTAAACAGAGATCAATATACCAGAATTATAGAATAGTAGTATGGAGTAGATGACCTGATCAATATGGTACAAGAAAGAACTATGCTATTGGTTAGCTATAATTCCTAAATATATATAACACCAAATCATTATGATTTTAAAATTTAGTCTGTACTATACTGATCTGACTACCCATACGTAGATATTATTGTTCACAGAGTGGGCAATACCAAGAATTAACCCAAATCAGAGATTTTTAAGGTCTTGGGATCTAACTATTATACCTAACATGTACATAGTATAATTTAGTATAATGAATATATATAGTAATAACATATGTTATAATTTAAGAAGTGATGAATAATAATTATAGTGGGACAGTTTAAGGGTTTGACGGAAATCAAAAAGTGGAACATCCGTTCATGATAGTGCAATGGTCATATAGAAATAATTAAAAGAACAAAGATGATGATAGAAATGATTTATTCCCAGGCTCTTATTATAATTCAATACTATTTCTTCAAAGTAAAGCATAAAGTTTAGCTTACTACAAATCACAACTCATCTTTTCATTTTTTTTTCTCTTTTCTCTCTCTCTTTTTCTTTTTTTTTTAGCTAGCAGCTTTTACTTTTTGTTTGTAACTAATAGTTTAAAAAATTCATATATATTAAAAAATAAAAAATATATATATAATCAAAAAGATTAAAACTACAGCTAAATAAAATTTGTACTAGTATGCTAAAAATTCTTTATTACAAAATCTATTCATTTTTTCTCAGCTTAATTATTGTTGTTCTATATAGTAGTTAATTAAGTAATCGTCTTCTGTTTTTAGAGCCATGATAGTAATTGATTGTAGCATTTGAACATCGTCTCAATTACTAGCCAATTATGTTGAGTAAAGGTCTCGAGAACTGCTTTAAACTCATGTGGATTATTTGAACTTACTTGCTAATTACATATAATGTGTAGATAAGGTTTTATTAATTTGGATTCATATTGTTGCAAAAAATTTTTTTAATGATTGTAGTGACACACAGTATATATTAAAATAAATTCATTACCAACAAAGCCATGGTGAACACTTTTATCAATCTGTTATAGTGATACTATATAGTTAAAATTATATTAGTTTGTGTATAGAATTTCGCAATAACAACGTATATTAACAAACTCACAATATCATGTTATAGAACTTACAAACCATCTCAACGATGCATAGTATGTACTTGCATAGCAACAACGAAAATGTGCCACTAACGAATTCACAATGATCAATTAATTCAATGATTTTTCTTAACTTACTCAGCATAGTGATACTAGCAATGACCACTAACAAAATTGTATTGATTAACCAGACAACATTTTTAACTATTATCTAAAAAAAAATGAAATGTTAGTTAAATAGTTATACAAAAAAGCAAACCAATTAAAAATTATATTTAATAAATTAAATAGCAAAAAAAAATTAGTACTAAGTATAGTAGTTTTTGATAAATAAAATTTGAAGATGCAAACCTTTTTTTTTAATTGGCTAAAATTTAAGATTTGCATTTCATTGTTTTTAAATAATTTGAACGATAACTCAAACTAGGGGTCTTAATAGGTCGGGTTGGGTCGGGTTTGGGCCTGACCTGGGTCAGACCCACTTGGGTCAAAACCTGACCCGGGTCTGACCCGCCTCATGTCAAGCCCGACTTGGGTCTGACCCGCCTCATACCAAACCCGACCCAGGTCTAACCCGCCTCATGTCAAACCCGACCCGGGTCTGACCCGCCTCATGCCAAACCCGACCCGGGTCTGACCCGCCTCATGTCAAACCTGACCCGGGTCTGACCCAACCCAACCCAACTCGGGTTGAACCCGGGTCAATGGGTCATACAAATTTTTTCGAGGTTATATATTTAATAAACCATTCGAGTTATGAATAATTTTATATATTTTACAACACTTAGTGAATATAAAAACATTTTATAATCTAGATAGGAATGGCTATTTATATTGTATTTGCGAACTCATAGGACCCAAAAAATTACAAAGATTGTTGATCCAAATAAATCGAAGTTCGATAATCTATGTCTGTATTTAAAATAATCTATTCATGAATAGTGCTCGTACTCGGATAACTCTTTATCCGAAAGGTTGTAACCTTTAACAAAATCTAATAACCAGTTTTATATCCTATTCAAATAAAAGGATAACGGTTATATTCGGATAAGATATTTATATTATCAGCTATGTTGCATTAATCAAATAAAGTAACTCTATATTGATCAATATAAAAACATGATTTATGCATCGAATTTTAATTATTAAAAAATAAATAAGATTGGTACATCTCTTAAATTTATAATAATACATCTTATTTTATCAAAATAAGATTTACGAATTTTAATTCTGAAACCCTTATTATTATAATATTCTGCGTCATTCTGAATTTATATTGATTATTAATTGGCGTTATTCGTGAATTGTGAAATGTCATTTGTCATTTTAGAACCGCTATCTATTTACCAATTAATAAAAAAAAAGCGAAAATAATAATAATAATAATTAAGTAAAAAAATTAAAAAAATAAATAAATAAATAAACATGAATAAAAATGAATCACTAAATATTAAATGCTAACGTTATATTTTAACAATATAATTAATAATTTTTGCATTTTCCGCATAGAACACATCCGCATTTGTCTTTCGGCAACAGCAGGAATCTGGTCGGGTGTCTTATCTAACCCGAATCTAATAAAAAGATAATTACTAAATTTTTTTTTAAGAAAATTTATCTTTTCCAGGTTTTTTCATGACCATCATGCTTAGCCTGGTGGTAGCACAGATTATTTTGTAGGTATTCCTATATTGGTTAGGCATGAGCAGTTCTTCTGTTACAATATAAAGAACCTTAGCTTGAATTTCAGGTTACACTGAAGATCAATGAATTTCACGAGTCACGAAGTCATATCCTTGCTCAATAAAGTGTATAAAAAAAAACAGATGAAACAATAAAAGAATTATCTTTAGATCATTGCAAATATAAATGTAATTACTGTATTAATAAGTAAATATTCTGTGGTCTCATGAATTGACATTCAGTGAAAATCAAGAAAGAACACGTTTAAATTCAGAATTGAAGTAAATTCCGAAATGACTCAGAACAATAATAGTTTAGAATAATCCTTTTATCACGCAGCGTTCAACTTGCACTTTTCTTATTGTATTCCGTACTGTGTAAAGATGTAATAAAAAAATAAAATAAGTGCTTACTGTGCAAGTATGTATTCATATATATAATATAATAATTATTATTATATACTTACAAAAAAC
The DNA here is from genome assembly GCA_003550325.1 of Gigaspora rosea. NCBI lineage: Eukaryota > Fungi > Glomeromycota > Glomeromycetes > Diversisporales > Gigasporaceae > Gigaspora > Gigaspora rosea. The sequence goes on from QKWP01000062.1 coordinate 333,808, forward strand.
TGAAAGCCAGTATAAGTTTAAAGTGTAATTGATTTATATCGACCTATTAAATAAATATAATAAAAAAACGAAATATTAAAATCATGTTCTTATTTAATATACATTAAATTTTATGATATTGGCAAGTTTTACACTGGGTAATGCTTGTATATAAATAATACGCAAATTAAAATATTTATTATAATTGTATTTTACCCTATATTATCCTATATCATATCTTAAGTTAACCAGATACCTCAATAATTTATCTGTTTATAACTTTTATAATTCGGGTATCCGAATAGCCTAACAGTTTAACCAGTGATTGTACCCTAGGGTACAACCACTATTCATGAATTGCTTTTAATTTCAATTGGTAAGTTCATTAACCTAAACGTTTAAAATAAGCTATTCATAAGATATACTATTATCACGTTAATGTTGTAAATATAAAAAATTTTTATTAATTTAATTCATGACTATTTAAATATTTATTTGTTTGCATCCAGTTAGTTGGGAGCATAAAATTTATTTGCATTTACATAGATTAATACGACTAAATACCCTGGTTACTGTATATTCCCGAAAATAAGCTGCCCCCCTGATTTTTTTCAAAAATCTCAAAAATCGTGTTGACAGTTGCTACATATAAAACGTTTTTTTCTACTAAGTAAACTTTAAAAGTTCGATTAAGTAAAGTTGTTCAGCACATCAAAATACATCTGCATTAAAAATTTAGTGTCATTTGGACAACTTTTTATTAGTACGTTTTTCAATTTTTTCAAAAATGGCTATACGTTGAAAATAAGCTACCCACGTTTTTTCGTGTAATTTTTGGCCCAAAAAAGGTATTTTTTATTTTTTTTTTGAATTTGAAAGTAAAAAATAAAATGAATAACTTATTTATTATATACTACTTGCCTAAATTTGCTTTCTAAGTAAAATTTTCAGCTATATAATCTATACTAATCTTTTTTTATAGAAGATATACAAAGAGTTAAAGAATACTATAGTATGTTTAAAAAAATTTTATTATATAAAACCATGAGTTCCCAATTGACAATGTGGTTTTTTATAGTAAGGATACTTTAAAAAAAATTTTTATATTGTATAACTTAGAGATCTTCAAGCCAATCAAATTGAATGTCCACCATGCTAGTTAGAGTATAATATAATTGTAAAGGGGTAGTAACAAACATGTCCTATAGTAAAATTTTGCAAGAAGTTTTTTTGTTAGAAATTAGAGCTTTTTCATAAATGAGATTTTGAGATACAGACGATTTTTTAAAAAAAGTCATTTGTTTTGAATTTTCACGTTATACCCAATCCTGCATTTTATTGGCCATATGTGATGTGCATGCATTTAATATATGTAAATTTCAACTAATGAGAGAATGTTTTTGAGACTCCTGCACTTACTTTTTTAATACTTCTAGATGCATCCCAAAATTTATATACTTTTTTGATACTATCTCCACGTGATGATCAACACAACAAATAGTGATTTGATATAAGTAATGCAATCTTAAAAATTCAAAACAAAGCATTTATTTAAAGCACTTTTATGAGAATTTTTAATAAGTATTAAGCTTAAATAAACTAATTTCAATTATACCAAAAGTTTTTTAAAAAGTGCAAATACTTAATAATATACTGTATTTAAAACATTGATTACGCGAATAGAGTTTTTTTTCTAAAAATGAAAAATGTTTATTCATTTAAAAAAACATTATATGTATAATAAATTTATTCTTTTTTTAAGAAAACTCATCATATAAACGTCATTTTAAAAAATATAAACTTTGTTAAAACCTGCGCAACCTCAGTCTGGTCCCTAAGAGGACCGTTATCATAGTGTTTATGGTCCTGGTCCAGTCCGGTTCTTTGGTTCCATAACGGCCCTTTAATGATTACATCAATCTTAATGCATAAGATTTTATTGCCCAAAAATGACGTAATTATTTACTGTCAAATGTAAACAAACATTATATGATCTACATTATATCTGATCAAGAAATTTGATTGGGTAATACAAATATCACAGTTATATTTACAAGAACCGGTCCCAGGACCGGTCCTTTAATGGTCCTTATCAGTCCCGGTTCGGGACCGGTCCTGGACCGGTTTTTTTCAGGACCGATGCATCTCTAGTCTCGAACTAGCGTTCATGGGCCGTCCAAATTAACACCCAGTACAGTTTATTGTTGCAGTTAATATTCTATATATACTATAATACTCTACATATCAGTGCACTTTACAAGAATTTATTGAAGGTTGAATTTAAAAAACCTTCTCTTAAAATACGCAGGTTAGCGTTATTTTGTACTTATACAGGTCTCACAGTACAAGATCTTATTATACTGTATCATAGTTAAGATCTCTGTTAACACAAGTCAATGAGATCTCAAAACTAAACGAGTTGGATTGTGGCTTTTTGTTTTTATTATATCCTTGCTTTTGTGTTTTTTATGTCTTTTCTTACTGTTTTCATTTCTTTCTTTTAAACACAGGTGGAATAGAAATCGTACTATACCAGGATAGTCCCAAAATACCGTATGAATTTGTTAGCGAATATATTAGGGATATGCATTAAGTATGAGGTTAAAAAGCTACAGTATACGCTAAAGAAATAACGTGATAAATTGAGAAGTCAAGAATTTCAGAACTTTAACCATTTTTAGATAAGTATAAAATTATCATTGGTTCTGAAAACATTTCTTATTTTGACTTTAATTAATGTGTACTTTCACTTTTTGCCTTTTTGCATAGGTTTCATTATGAAAATACGTATTAAAACCAAATCTGATTTTATTGTGAATAAGGGTCTACAAAAAGGTAAGGACCTAAAATGCTCTAGCAATTTTTTATAAGTTTAAGCATAATACCGTCAGACTTCTCTAAATGTATTGGAACTGGATCATATTAACACCCTAACACAGTACAGTTTCGAGTTAGTTCGTATTAAAATTCACAGTTGTAGTTTATATTACAATTTACTGTAAAAAATTTTGCTACAAAACTTAACAACTATTGTAGTAATTTATAGTAAAATAAATTTCAGTATGATACTTGAAATCATGACTGGGCTGTTTAGAATTAAGTTGCAAACCCAAACTGATGTTGTCTACATTACGATATTCATTTTACGAAAGTTTATTTATTGCTATAGTTGCAGGTAAATATTTTTAGTGATTTGTCACTTGGTATAATGTCAGTTAAATGAGCTAGCAATGTTGATAAAGTAAAATGAGCATGTATTTAGAGAGGTTTAAAGAAGTAAATATCTACAAGTTGAACCCAAGAAAGATACCAAATTTTGGAAGGTTTTGTTGGTTTCAAGCCAGCTTATGTTATACTATATACTTGCATGTAAGTCGATATCAAAAAAGTTATCATAAGTGCATAATAAGTTAGAGTAATTTTGGATATGTATTAATAATATAATGTAATTCTTAAACTTTCAGATATAGAATAAAGTATTAAATAAAACTATCTATATAAAACACTCTAATATTACTTCTTATTGTTAATCTTATAAACTTTTTTTGATGGCTAATCAAAGTAATAAAAACATATTTGAAAGCATCTTTGCCAAAACTCTCAGTGAAATGAAATGTTTAAATAACGAAATTTCTAAACTTAAAAAAATTTATTTAACCAATGATGACTCAAATAAAGAGTCCAATAAAAATCTATTGATAAGAGGAGTAACAAAAATCAGGTGATTTTCTAGGGGAGGGTCAAAAAAAGTTGAAATTATATATAAGAACCTGACTATATGTATATTAAAAAATAAAGGGGGGGTAGGCCTCTGATAAAAAATAATCAGGTGATTAATGACACTGCCCTAATGAAACCTATGATGAAACTTCCAAATCATTAGCTGTATATATTGATAATTTTTTTATAGCTGAACAAATTGAATGTTTTCATAAAACGTATGTACTTTATCCAATGCACGCAGTAGCAAAAAATGAAAAAACTCATAATAAGAGGTTAGATAAATGGGATGATAATGCAAGTTTGGTGAAGTTACAGCAATTCGATTGTTGTACCCTAAGATGACTTTAAATGTTAACCTCCAGGTAGCACTTAAAAAATTTCAAGAAATGAAAGCATTGATACAAAATAAATTGAATTTATGCTTTCTTAGAATAATTGATGCCAGCATGCATGCTACAGAATTCAAAGATGGAACACCAAAGGCATATTTGACAACACAATATAAATTTGGTGTGTCACAATTTGCCAAAAAGCTTGGTACACAATTTATGACATTCATAAAAGACGATAGAAGGCTTTACGTAGTCACTATCAAAATTTTGGTTTTAAAACAAAAATTTATGGCTTAGCTGGATATGTTAGTAATCATGCGATTTCCTTCTTAACTACCTTAAATGCATTTAAGTTTATTGCAAATTTTGCCAATCAATATGGATTTCCATCACCTGGTAAGCAATTAAAAATCATCATAATGCACAGACTATAGTACCCTGCATAAAATGTCATAGTATCATTATTGCAATTAGCATTAGTATATGGGATAGTGATTTTTAAGTTATTTGGTATAATAATCACAGGTTCAATAAATATATAAAGGATACATATCGGGATCTCTTTATCATTCTGATATCTATCTATTATATATCCACTTGTAATCTGGTTTGCTACAGTTTTTTGGCGGATGTATGGTAACATAAAGGATGGATATCAGTACAACATATAAGATAAATATAAGACAAATAAAGGGTATCTATTAATATCCTGATACTAATCCTTTATATGNAAATAAAGGGTATCTATTAATATCCTGATACTAATCCTTTATATGATAATTATATATCCGTTTTGCTGCATATATTGAAAATATTGAAGATAAATATCAGTAGATCAAAATAAATATCAGCTGAATAAAGGACACCAGGACCCCGAAATATACATAAATAGGTAAGGTGACTTTGAAATTTTTTATTAATTGCTGTATACATGACTTTTTTATAAGATCAGTATGCAAAATTTATTCCTTACAATAAAAAATTAAAAAAATATGCAAAATAAAATTCTAATCTTGATTATAGTATAAAATTTTATATAAGCTATAGTGATATATAAAATTATAATTTTTAGTAGTAGCATGTTATTTTTTTAAAAAAAAATTTCACAAATATAAACTTGTACATTAAGATTCAAACACATTGGGAAAGTTTTTTTAATGCAGTCCTATGCAGGGTTCTAAAACAAATAATTATTAAAAAATTAGTAATCCTGCTAGTGATTGTTGAAGAAATTTTTTGCAGAGATTTCTAAGTATATACAAATCTGCAAAAATCTCTATATTGCAGAGCTGCGAAGATTTTTAAAAATATAAATTCTGTGCATAACTCGGTTAATTATATTTTTATATAATATTGGTCAATTATAAAATTTTACAAAAATATATATTTTTATTAAAAAAAAAAAACCACAAAAACATATTACAAGAGATACTACAAAAACACCTTAGAGACACTACACAAACACCAAAAGAAATACACCATAGAAACACTACACAAATGCTATAGAGACACACCACTACAAACGTTATAAAGACCACCATACAAACTATAGAAATACTACAATTGCCAAAGATACCAAAATGCCATAAAGCATCACAAACGCCATGGAGATACAAAATAACTGACAAAAAACCTAGTATAATTTCAACTAAAATGATAAACTTTCAAAAAAACACAAGAAAAATAATGAAAATAAAAAAAAACCTACCAAATTACTAACACGACCAGAAATTTGCCCCTAATCTTACAGATCTCAACTGTAAACTTTACTACTCGACACTAACGATGATATCGCACCTTCCAGAATGTTTGACCAACAATGTGAAAGAAAACATTGATCCCAAAGAACGATATTGCTAAAAAAAAGTACTTTTAAAAGCGACGACAGTTAAGTTGCGTTCTAATGAAAAAAGTTAAAATAAATATTGTAAATAAAAATTTAAAACAAACAAAAAAAAAGCTACTTATTTTATCCCAGTTTAGTGAGCGAAGATAATCTAGATCGAATTTAAATCTAGATTCAGGAGACAAACTAATTAAATAAAATAATAATAAATTAATAAATCTAATTAAAAATAATTAAAAAAAATAATTAAAAAAAAGAGAATTATCATTCATCGCTAGTGCGATGCATCGCCAGTCTATGATCAGCCAATGAAATTTGCAATTAGTACATAGGTATGATATCTGATATTGATCGCTTGTTCATCGTTTGTACCATTTGTACCGTCTGTTCCGTCTTTACCTTTCGTACTGTTTGTACAGTACGTAACTGTTTGTTTATTTGATTATTTATTTGTTTGCTATTTAAAATTTAGATCTACCTTTTCGCTACTTATTTGTTTCTTTATTAAATTAACTTTTACATTTTAAAAATGTTTCTGAATACAAGGCTTTTTTTTGAAATCTTAGGCTTTTGGCTTTCGCATTATAGTATTAAAGGGGACAACCAAGATTCATGCTTTGCTATTCTAAGGATTCTCAAGGGTACTGAATTAACAAAGCGCTCTAAAAAGCGTATTTTTTGCTCGATTAATTCTTTTAATTATGCTTATAACAATTTTTTTGACAGTTTTTGAACAATATTTTATAAAGGGTTTGACAAGATATCTGCTTTATTTGCCATTTGGGAATATTTTTTGATACTTCTGGTTCAGAAGTCTCAGGTTTTGATTCGAACCCATGCATACAATGCACGACTTTGGTTTTCAAGACCGGTGCTTTGTAGAGGACTTCAGGTTTAAACATTTGCTTTGGGTATATTCGGGTCGACATTGTGTTTATTACCGCTCAGCCATGCCCCCTTTATTAAAAGTTTTTGCAAAAAACATGTGTGAAAAAAATGAAATTAACTAATAAACCAAGCACTATGATATTAAATTGACGATCGAGGTTTGTGCTTCGTTATTCTATTCATTCTTTCATATTCTGTTTCTCAAAAGTACTGGATTGCGATATGGTAGTAAATGGGCGATCGAGACTTGTGTAGGTTTTGTAACAGCTTTCACTAAGATGTAAGAACATTTCTTTTTACTTTTTTAAGATTTTGACAAAAAAAAACTAAACATTTGAAAAAAGAATTAACTTTTGTAGGAAAATTAGAGAAAATTCGGAGTAATCAGATTTCATTGGAAGTCATTAGAGGCTTGCCAGTAAATTGTCAAGATGAAAAAAACCTTTAAAGGCTATTGCTAATTTACAAATTTCCCTTGGCCATGAATTAGTAGTGCAGTCTTTTGAACCAAAATTTACTCCCTTAATTAGTAAAGCAATTTTAGACAAACAATTAGAATATAAAATAGAAAAAAGTACTAAAGAAGAAATTTATTTTACTCTTACTCTTTCACTAAAGAAATCAAAGAAAGGCTGATTGCCGAGGTCATATTAATTATATTTTTAACTGTTTAATATATTTCAACTATGATAATCTCAATGGACTAATCCTTGTTGATGAATAGCATTTAAACTACTAGCAACATTTACTAAACCCCATAATTTATCCTTTTAATCTAATTTTTTACTTTTCTGCTATAAATGCTGACGAAAATTGCCTTCTATCATATATTCCATGACCATTATATAATTCTTAGTTTGAGGGTCTTGGGCAATTCCATGACATGGCAATGCATTACCATCTTTAACTAATTTACTATTAATAATCTCTTGCAGAAATTCTAAGGTGATATTTTGTGAATCATTAAGAACCTTTAATACAACCATTCTACGATTTCAGTTACAAATTTTTTAATTCCATTAATACCTTTCTTCTGGGCAATGAACAACGAAACTTTCTCAGAAGTATATTCTTTCAGATTTTCTTTGTGGAAGATTATATAAGAGATGACTTTTTTGTAAGTTTGGAATATTGGCGAATTTTTTTCTAATGTAATTTTGCTCATTAAAAAACTTTATAGATAATGTGGTAATGGATCCTAAGTATATTTTAGATTACAATAGTGTTTCCCGCGATCTTGCCATCCTGGCGAATTTCTTCTAACCACGTAATCAAGGTAATAAATTTCAAGTTTTACGATAAACAGATCATGAAACTTTTTGGGTATTTTTAAATTCAAAATAAGTAAGTTTAATTTGCTTGTCATTTACCTGATATGTTCTATTAATGCTTCTTTTACTATCATTCCTTTTTTTTTTCTCAATCACTTTCCATTTTTGATCATGGCTACATTATTTCATCATTGTTAATTACACCTTTTCCATTCGTACTATCATTGAACCTTACATCACTATCAAACTTATGCTTCATCAATAACGTATCACTGATCTAAGGGCATCCATATCTCAAGGTCAACTCATCCTTCACTTTTATCAACTTTCATTTGGGATCACAGATGTGTACTTGTTGTTCGTTATTTTCTCTGAATCATTTCGTTGTGCAGACCTAAGGGGAGTGACCAAAATCAGTTGATTTTTTAGGGAGGGAGGGGGGTAAAAAAAGTTAAAATTATATATAAGAACCTGACTATTTATATATTAAGGAAGAGGGAGAGGGGTAGGCCTCTGATAAAAAATAATCAGGTGATTAATGACACTGCCCTAAGGACATGACGAAAATAATCCGTGCAATATTTATGGAGTTATTATACCTTATGTATCCCAGAAATTTTATCAAGCCAAAGAATAAATGCAAACTTATGCTAGTGCTGTAACTGATTTTAACGTCAATTAGATGTAACTCGAAAATGTAATTATACATCGAAAAGTCATAACTAACATTTGGCGTAACATTTAACGTATCGTAACATTTAATTTGTGTCAAAACATTTGATATAATAGACCTCGTCGTATCATTGACTTCTTCCATTATTGATAATATCTGGCTTACATATGTTTGTACCAATATCTGATATTTCTGATATTTGTGTGGTAATATTTAACCTATGCTACAATATTTTATTAGAAACAGCGAATCTATTTTCTGGTTTTTTTTTTAATATTGGTAATAAAGTTTAATCGTGCAAAAAATTTGTTTAAAAATAAAATTCTTATTAAATACTCATTTGATATATTGCTATAACCTTTTATATGACAAATGACAGTTATTAAGATCTACATCATTAAGACACTTTTGACGAGACGCCCGTCAATTTTATTAATTACTGGCAAAAACTTTAAACCTAGTTTTTTAACAATTTCATAATAATCAAGGGTTTGAGCTTAAATTCTTTTGGTAGCATCTACCAATAAAATAACTCCTTCACAAAGCTGCTAAGGAACGAGAAACTTTGTACATAAAATCTACATATACGTCTTCAAATGTTTGCATCTAGATTCTGCTATAACCTGTTGTATTGTTGTAACCACTATAACTAGTTATGGTTATTATGAACTAGTTATTACAACACTTTTAACATGATAACACATATGTAATATGAGAAAGTAGTACATAGAACAGTTGGGACAAAGTTGGGACAAAGTTGGGACAATTTGAATTTGTAAATGGAGTAATAATATATTGTTAAAGCAAAACGTGATGATTGAGTTCTAATTAAACAAAAGCAATTTCAAAAGGAGATAAAAGAAAAAGTTAAACCAGGTGTGAAGCCTAATGATCTGAAAAAATTAAAATGCTCTATAAATCGTTAAGTGAAAGTGTGAAACATAATAGAAAGGTTCATTAATACTTAAGTAATAAACATTAACGGTTCTTGCTATAAAGTTATAGTAAATACCTCATTTGGATGAACTATTTCTGAAATTTTCACTTTTGATTATTATAGACCTAAAAATTCAAGTAATTTTTTTAGTGGAATTACTCCATTATATCTTCAATGATAATAATAAAAAGTGTAAAAAAAAATTTTAGGTACCAACTGTACAATTTTTTTGATAGTGCCCAATACCGTCCACATTTTTTGCAAGTTCTTTTTTGTTTGGTGGTACCAGATGGAGGTTTTTCATATGACGCTTTAATTCTCTTGGTACCTGGAGGTCGTCCTCTACCTTGTCGTCATTTAGGATTTTTTAGTTGAAATTCTTTTTCACTTGTAGATTCATTTGAGTGATTATCATCACTAGAACTATCTTCTGGCTAGTTGTGCTCCTGAACAAAATCCTCCAATAATTTTAAAAGGTGATCTGACTCGGATTTAGACTGTAATGCTTTACTTATTGCCTTCTTGCAAGTACTATGTAATGTCCATAAATTAATTTTTGGTCAAGAAGGCTAAGATTTTCTTGTAAAAAGTCTTTTTCTTGATTATAAAAAGAAGAAGATATGGAATAGCATAATCAGGTGCTTCTTCACTTTCATATTTGTCAGCCATAATAAATGTTTCTTGTGACGCATCCATATTTTGATAGTACTATCTAGATGGAATAAGACGAATATAAAACTTTGCCATATTAGTGTTTAGCATTACTTGAAAATAGTGCCTACAAATAATTTATTGCCGAATAATAGTTAGACATAAACAGAGGTGTGTATTGTTTTTCAATAATACAATAAAATGTTTTGCAGTTAATGCATTTCCAACTTTAATTAACCATGCTTCAACTATATTTTTTCACCAACTACTTCAAACATTTGTTGTATAGTTGCTTGCTGGTTCTCAGGATTCTCTTCTTTGATATTAATCATAATATCATTCTAGAAAAAAAAGTTAAATTTATAATGCATGTATATAAAAAGTAACTGATTCACTTTTTATCTCATTTATACTTTTTAGACTCTCTATACTAATTGTTTGTGCTGAGTAATAAACCGATTGGTCAATTTCATCTCTTTGCATTTTTAACATATTTGAAGTAAGATATGTTTGACAACATTTGTCTATACGTATAAATAAAAAGTTTGCATGATTATTACTTTTGATAGAAGGAATCGCAAGTTTCCAAAATAGATATTCAGATTCTTTATCAAGTATGTGATGTATTTCTTGTATTAATTCATTGAGTGAAATATTAGAATTATATAAAAATTTTTTCAAACATGCATTTGTAGCCTCTACTCTTGATCCTTCCAGTAAATTTAAAGCTTGTAAATAAATGTGCCCAGTACTCTTTTGATCTATATAGGTTGTCTAAATAAGGTTTAGCTCTTAGATAATCATGAGCTAATTTTGTAAATCTGTTTTCAAATATAGCTTTTACTAAACTATTTCAATATTTATAAAATTCATAAGAAATTGACTATATTGTGTGTCTAGAGGTTTTCGAAGATTTTTGTGAAGATTCTGAGTTATGTGAAAAGCACAATGAATCGGGTACGTTGATTTTAATACTTCCTTTATAGCAGAGTCAATAGCAGGGTCAGAATCAGTTAGTATAACTGCAGGTTCTATACCAGTTGCTTTGACAATTTCATTAAATAGCCAAACATGCGATTCATGGGTTTCATCAATTAATAATCCTTAAGCGAGCAATATATTTTTTGTCAGTTGTTATTAAACCCAACAAATAGTGAAAGCCCCATACCATATCTGTTAATAAATAATAATAACAGGTAAGGGCAGTGTTATTAATCACCTGATTATTTTTTATCAGAGGCCTACACCCCCTATTTTTTAATATATATAGAGTCAGGTTCTTATATATAATTTTACCTTTTTTTACCCCCCAGAAAATCACCTAATTTTTGTCACTCCCCCTAAGAATAATCATACAACTAATTACTATTATACTTTATGTAACTTTAATTTCCTGCATATACATATTAAATCATTAAGTATTCATCGTATATAAATTAATAAGATAATATATAGTTCAAAATAACTATTATATACTGTAACTACCTATATAAATAAATAATGATGGGTAAAAATTGAGTGTTGCTAATTCCAAACAGGAAAGACCATTGATATTGTACAAATAATCCAATATCTGGTATGCAATACATAAAATAATTATTTTACAATTCCAGATTATTCTGCTAATACATATAATGATTATAATCTAACACTTTTTTTATTATAATAGAATGGTTTGATATTGTAAAATAATTATTTTATGTATTACACACCAAGTATCAGATTAGTTGTATTATATCAATAGTTTCTTCTGTACTAATTTTCTAAAAGTTATTCTCTACAAACTACGTATCTATCAACATTACATAGAGTTAGCATTTGATTAACAAATTTTTATCCTGTGTAATATCAAATAGAGAAAATAGCTTTCAGAAAATTATAACCAAAAAAATAATAGTCCAATAATTATTAATTACCTGTTCGTTTTATGCGTTATATCATTAAATATGCAATCACTATACTGAATCCAGTTTTCAACCTGACTTGGCGTCATTCAAAATAAGCATGTTAGTGTATTATCATCATCCCAATCTCTAGCAACAATCCATCTAGAATCTTTTTTTTTTTGTTCATCAATCCAATTAGATAATGTTGCTGTATCATTTAATAGAGCTTTGGTAGGTCTAAATTTACAAATTGCGGCATACAAGTCTTTGCTATAAATTAATTGTAAGGGATACTTCCCTTCTAAAAATTTCCTTTGGGCCGTGGCACCCATGTTACAGTATTCAGTCATAAATTTAATATTATCTAATATATCTTGATTAAAAATTTTATCCTGTTGAAATTGAATACTTTCCATACTTAATTCATGGTTATGTTCATTTACAATTGTATTAACAGTAATTTTACCATTATTACTTGGACACGATACATTCAAATGCCAAAGGTATGAAATTTTTTTAGTAAATGTTTTTTTGCTTAGACTTTGATTCATATTTTTTTCTGTGTTCACAAATATAGCTTCTTCTTCAAACAATATTATCATCTTTGAATATACAATCTTTTTATTATTTTAAAACCTCTACTTTTACTCCATTTGTCTAAAAACAAATCACAAATAATCCAGCTTGAAAATTTTTTTCCTTCATACAAACTATTTTCTTCCATATTAGCTTCTGTATAATTAATATCAACATAATTAGATTCCTCTATATTAGCTTCTATATAATTGATGTTGATATGATCCATAACTATGTAGCAAAAGTTGAAGATAATCAAAATTTTTACGCGTACATATGCATTTTGTAATAGCATTCTTTATTACATACCTGTTGTATAACTATAATGCACTAGAAGCTGGACATTCTCTGAAAAGGATATATATTAACCAATAGGAATTCGAATCAGATCCAGGATTATATGCACGTGATATTTAACATCAGCCAATTATAAAATAAACATGCGGATGAACAAGGTAATCACCTATTACAGTATACGCAAAAAGTCACATCACATAACGTGGCATTTAGTATATTATTAATTGCAAGTATGTATCATTAGCATTGCTTTTTATGTTATAGGTAATTACCTTGCCCATTTCTAGTGACAAGTATTTTTTTCACCAGAATGATACTTTTTGATAAACTACTTTACAGAAACTAGCACTTTTTTTTTAATAAATTTAAAATAGTTTAAGATAATATTAAAGTTATTAATATTATTTTTTTTTATTAATAAAAGGTTATTTTAAGATTTAATATCTAATAATAATGATTAATGTATCGGAGGGCTGTACCAGTGATCACAAGTAGGATTGACATGCAAAGCATTGGACCAGAGGGTTTAAATAGGCAATCCTCTAGTTGGGTTGTAGGCAGTGTTCGAAATTTCAGACTCAAACACTGTTCTCATGAGAACTCTGAGAACACTAATTTCGAACACTGGTTGTAGATATGGCAACTAGTGTAGAACCTTCGGGCGGACTACTTCAATTAGACAACCAAAGTTGTACGTGTGGCTAGTTGTACTCTCATTCAATGTAACAATTGTGGGTGCGCCCAAAGAGGCGCCCTTGCTCCACAGGCTTGATTAAATAAACTCTCACCCAGAGCGGGAACTTTGACATAATAAAAAAAAAAATATATATATATATATATATTTAATAATAATAATATTAGATTATAACTAATTTTTACCCTAGGTGATATCACCTATGTCAGGTGATCGTCATTGTTTACATGACACACCAGTTACACAACATCAGATCTATAAGTATTTTTTTTTTTACCGTAGTTGCTTTTAGTTTATTGTCAGTATTAACTTCGTTTTTTTGGCTTTTAGATAACGGTTTTGTCGTCATTAGTTGGTATCATCGCTTTGGTGTCGTCGTTGCTTTGGTGTCGTCGTCGCTTGGTGTCATTGCTTCGGTATCGTATAGTTAGAATGCATTTACTTTTGAACGTTTTTTTTAGTATCGCGTCTTTCTGGTCATCGTTTGTTGGTGGCACTTGTTGCTTCGTTTACGCAATTGCATTGCTTGTTGTGCCGTTAGTTAGTGGTTAGATCGTTAGAGTATAGTTATAATGCTTTTACCTTTGAGCTTTTTTTTTTAGTTTGTAGCATTTCACTTTTGGTATGTTTTCTTTTTTAGCACCGTGTCGTTGTTTTTTGGTGCCTTAAATTTTCTTGGCTGTCGTTTGTTGGTGTGGCACTTAGTAGTGCTTCGTTTTCTTGGCTTTTAGATAATGGTTTTGATGTTTTTTATTGTCGGTGTACGTCGCTAGTATCATTAGTTGGTATCGTCGCTTTGGTGTCATCACTATGGTACCGATTCTTATATAACTTCGGTACAAGGTTTTTTAATATCGGCTGATGATGAAATTTTGGTTTATTTTGATATGTTTTGTCCTATAGGGTTAGGTTAGGGTATGGGGTGCTAGTTAGATAATATACTGATGTAGTTCAAGTTCGATTTATTTAATAAAAAAAATTTTTTTCAACTTATTGTCCGAAATTGACAAAGCATAGGATCGATTTCTATTCACGTAACAAAAAAATTAATGTTAGGATTTGGGTTAGGGTTAGGGTTAGGTTCGGGTTAAGTTTAGGGTTAGGCCACTCCAATTTAAATCTATGTTTAACATAACCCCCCCCTCTAGATTGAGCAAATTATGGGGGGAGTTAAACAACATATATATATATAACTTTTAGATTCAAATTTCACTTTTCATATTACTAAAATGAACCCATACAGAAAGATAACAAAATTAGAGTAGCTGTATGATACAGTCATGCTAAACCTTGGAACATTATATAAGTTAGTTAGAATTAATTAGTAAAATTTTATGAATCATAAGATTTTATAGAATTTTATTAATAAAATTTTATAAAATCTTATTATACACAAATTTTTATTAATTAATTCTAAATTTATGCACTAAGTAAACTTGTACAGCTCCTAAAAATACATCAAATCGGCAGGGTTATTTTTATTTTACTTTAAATTTGAATAATAGATGCATAATTTTGGATTTTTGAAGGTGTGGAGCCTTAGAGAAGTGGTCAAGGTGTCACCCCCAAGCGGCAGGTTGACAGTTCGAATCCCACTGGCGACGTTTTGAAGTTAAATCTGCGTTCGGTGATTGTGGCTTATGAGCGGTTGGGCGCTAAACCTGTAACCTTGGTTCCACCATCTTGAATGGGAGCCTGCGGGCGCAATGATGTATGTGTTACATCGCAAATCCAGGGAACCAGAAAAAACCCACAAGAACCCGTTTGGCAAGACCCGAGTTAGGAGGTAGTGAAAATCGGTCCTACGGTATGCACCAGAGAAGGCGGATACTACGATCGGAACGAACCTA